>VDFB02044077.1:0-20293 GCA_007258455.2 Sequoia sempervirens
TCTGAGCCGATGGAGACTAGAAGTGTAGCATTTGGAAGACCTATATGCAGCTATAAAAAAGAATGGAATATGTTTAACGACAAAGAAAATGGTGATTGGTAAGAGCCAAATTGATTTCCTTGGCCTACATCTAAATAATGGCACGGTACAACTTCAGCCACACATCCTTCAGCCCATACAAGAGTTTCCTGATATTCTCTAGGACAAGAAGCAAATTCAAAGATTTTGTGGATGCCTAAACTATGTTTCTCCTTTCTACAAGGGTTTAGCTGAAGATCGCAGAACCATCCAATCACATCTAAAAGAAGGAAAGGAAGAATGGTCATTAGAAGCCACATAAGCAGTGCATAGAATAAAATAAAAATGTCAAAATTTACCTTCTCTGCAGACCCCTTCTCTTGATTTACCTCTATATATATATACTGATGCATCTAATAATACCTGGTCTGTTATGTTGATTCAGGAGGAAGGAAATGGAAAAAAAAATATATGCAGTTATCATTGAGGAACATTCACAGACACTCAAGGCAAATATCATATCTATGAGAAAGAGATACTAGCAGTAAAGAAAAGTATAGAAAAGTTTAAGATTTTTCTAAAGCCAGTAAAATTTACAGTCAAAATAGACAACCAAGCCATGAGAAGCTTGCTCAAGAAGAAGCCTAATAAATACATTGCTCAGGGTAGAATAGCAATATGGTAATTTGAGTTTCTCAATTATGATTTTGAAATTGAATGGATCAAAGGAGAAAATAACCCTCTGGCAGATACTCTGACAAGAGAACTTGCAGGTTCAATATATCATGATTTAGAATTTAATTCTCCAAATTGGTACAGACCGGATGGAACTCCGATGTACATAGTAAATCATGGTAATGGCATAGTAACCAGTCTCCCAACTCTTCCAAAGGAGATTATCCAAGTTTTGTTGGAATCATATTTCCTTAATAAATGGCTTCTTAACATGAAACGTCATATTAGTTATCACCATGCACAAGGATTGATAGATTGAGATGAAGAAGAGGAATTCAAAGAATCAATTGGATTATCTAGCACTCCAATCAGATATTGGTGTGGAAATAATTCTATTCACATCCGCATCAAAGGTTTGTTTGGCATGAACTAGTCAAAACAGAGTAAGATGAATTTGTTAAAAAATATGAAATATGGTTTTATTACATGAATTAGTTTTGATCAAGATACTTTTGAAGAATATGTTGATCTAGTAGGAGCAAGATTTAATCCTGATATGGAAGAATTTTTGAATTTGTTATATCCTCAGTTTAAAAGAAAAATATGCAATTGTATGGTGCAATATTTGATGCATATTCCCAAGACAGGATATAATTTTCCAAGAATTGAGCTATATCCTCTTGAAGCCAGATGGAGACTAGAAGTAAAGATTGAAGATATGGAAATAAAACTTAAACCAGCATTACTTGCTAGAAGAATCGAGTTGGATCAAGCTTGCTCCCAAGACTACATGGTTCAAATAGACTATCCCTTCAACCCTTGGTATGAAGACTGGGCAAGGGTGTACCAGAAGTTACCAGATGAATTATTAGATCTGATACCATTTTGACTAGTTAGCACATGGGCTTGTCTGTGTTGTGATGTCACCCATGTTAAGATGTGACAACAGGATGCAACCCTGTCATAAAAAGCAAGATCCATGTAGCCACTTACGGGTGTTAAGTGGACCCTTCTCACTTATGGGTGTCCTAAAAGTGATTGTCTTTATTCTCCACTATGTTAGTGCTTACGAAAAATTTCCTAATAGTTGTCTACTCCATAGTGAGGTAGGTAATGGGATGTGTGTCACAAACATATGGATGGATTCCAAATTTATTGTAATATGCCATGAGGTTACAAGCTCAATCTCTCCTTTAAATTGTTGAGGATGCCTCATTCTCATAACAGTTGTCTGGGATTGGAGTCTAGAGTCTTAGAAAGAGTCCCTTGTTTAGCATATCAGACGTGTGCTCTCTCTTGCGCTTCATGTGATCTGGATGACCAAAAATCTGAATGCATAATAGCATTTAATATGAAATTTGGTAATCAATGAAATCTAGTGTCTGTTGTTTTGGTATTCCGCAAATTAAGGAGATGGATGGTAGCATGATGGGTGGATAAGAAATAATATAGCATGGATAGAGAGTATGTATGCCAAGAGAGGGGTCCAAAGCATGTATAAATATTTTCCCTTTTCCTTATCAAGATCACAAGGAAGATGGATGGATTGGAATAAATGGGATATGGTAGGTAGGATAGGTGCATAGGTTGGATGGAGGATATGGAGAAAGGGGATGAAGTTTCCCCCAAGTGTGGAAGGAAACTGGATGGGGGATTTACACATAATTCCTATTTTCCAGGTTTTCACGATTGGATGAATTTTTTCTCTTTACTTTTTCTTTTTAGTCATTTTTGAATTTTTTTTTGAATTTTTTTGATAATATGTGGATGGAGATGGATAAGGATAGGCATGTGGATAAATGGATTTGGAAGACATGTGATAAGGGAATGGATGAAGGACTCAAGCATCAAGTTCCATATGAGGTAATAAGAGCCCATGTTAGAAATGATTATTGGATGTTGGTACAACCTTAGTAGGATGAATGGATTATAAAAGGGAATGGATTAAAGGGGTTTGATGGGGGAAATATGTGGGATAATGGATGGGCTATTGGAAAGTGCGTGGCTGAAATGATGGGGTGGATGTGTGATGGGGTAATTTTTTGAGAACAACATTGGCACATGTGGTGGGGATGTGAAATGATAGGAGGATTAATGGATGGATCATGTGGGGATAATGGAGGAGTTTGGATAATGAACTTTGGGACATAAGGACCCAAAATAGATTTAGGAGATGGAGGATGTGTGTGATTAATTTTTGGATTAGAAACTTTGGATGTTGTTATGGATGTTTCATTTGAAGGCATTGCATCATTTTTCTTTGGGGTCTACATGGTTTTGATTTTTGTTTTAATAGGCTTGCGTAGATTTTGGGACTAATTTGGATTTTGGATTGTATTTTTCTTTTCTTCATCATGTCCTTTAGAGGGGACATGGGGATCTTTAGATTCATGTGGATGTTTGGATTTATGCATTTTTACTTTGGCATCCAAAATGCTTTTAATAGCAATGGGATGGTTGAGAGGAGATGGATGATGTAGAGAGGATATGAATGGAGTGATAGAGGTAGGATTTAGGGATGATACATGTGGATGGGGTAAGTGTAGTTATGTGCCTTTATTGATCTTGATTAGGGAATGTGAGAGGTATTTTTATGATGGGTGGTAGGGATATGTGGTTGATGAATAGATGGTCCTAAAATGGACTTAGTATATGGAGGATATGTGATGGTGGATGGAGGGACATAGGGACCCAAATTAGACATAGTATATGTAGGATGCGTGATGGTGGATGGAGGGACATATGGACCTAAAATAGATTTGGAGGATGAAGGAGGGATATGGATGGTTGTTTTGAGGTGATATGATTGAGAGGGAGGATGGTGATAGATGGCTTAGTGGAGTGATGGGAAGAGCCTATTATTATTTTGTAAGAGGCTCACTTAGGATGTATGGAGGTTGTGCCAACATCTTTGGATTGTGAGTCTTGAGATATATATCCAAGACCTTGTGTACATGGATTTTCTTTGACATGGATGGGCTCTAAAATACCTTGATCATGAATGCCTAATCCTTTTCCTTAATAGTTCATAGTCTTGAGCATTCAATCTATGGTGGGATGCTTATTATTTTGGAAACATGATGCAAGTCCAGTATTGGGTGGGGGAGGATGGGTGTTGTATATGCTTTTTTCTTCTTCTACAAGAAAACCACCATGGATGAATGTAAGAGTACCAAGGAGATATGGAAGTGGTGATAAAGTATTATGAGATGGAGATGATGGAATGGTGGATCTTGATTGGGAGTAGTTACTGATAAGGGATCATGAGAGGGATTAAGTGGTATGATAGGATCTTTATTTATAAGTGGATCATGGGATGGAGTGTATGGGACAACATGATCATGATTTGGAGAAGGTGGTGATAAGGAATCAAGAAGGACATGTGATGGAGAAGATGAGGGACTATGATCTTGAGATGGAGTGGATGAGATGGTAGGATCTTGATGTGGATGAGGAGATGTGTTGGTATTCTTTGGATCAAGCTCTTGGCATGTTTCAAATTGTGTAAGTGGTATGGTGATAGAGGAGTTTTGGATGAACTCCTCGGATGGGGGAGATAGAAGGATGGAGGATTCATGAAGCTCGTGGGAATGAATTTTGGTGATACTAGGAGTAGGAGAAGTGGATTGGATTTGGGTTTCTTCGATAGATTCAACAGTTTTAGGAGTAGAGGATGGGGATTCAATGGATTTGATGGATTTGATGGTTTTAATAGTTTGGATGGTATTAGGAGTGTGAATAGTAATGATAGGTGTAGGATGGAGAAGGGCCTCATCACTAATGACTGTGGATGATGGATTGGAATGGGATGGTTCCATGACTTCAAGATATGGAGTTGGGGATGTCTTCTTTGTCATGAGTCCTTGGATTAAATCTGGAATTAGGTACTTGTGTATTGTAGGCTTATATGGGGTGGTGGGAATAGATGAAGGATTATGAATGGGTGGAGGATTAGGATTATTAATTGAAAGATTAGGATTAGATCAAGGATAAAGATATGATGGATTGGATGGAGGATGAGGATATGATGGAGTGGAGGATGGAGTGACATGCGAGGATATGGATGGGGGATTAGGGTAGGACAACATGGATGGTGGATTAGGATAGCAATATGTGGACAGTGGACTAGGATAGAAGGAAATGGATGGTGGATTAGTATAGAAATATGTGGATGGAGGATTGATGTTGGAGAAAGTGGATGGGGAATTAAGGTAGGAATATTGGGATAGTGGATTAATATGGGAAGATTGGGATGTTGGATTAGGATAGGAGGATGTGGATGTTGGATTAGGGTCATGCATTGGAGGATAATGAGATGGGGGATTTGTACTAGGGGTGAAGGTGATAGTGTTGTTGTGTGAAGATGGAGGGTGAGATATGGATATATAAGAACATGGAGACATGGATATTGGATGAGAGGGATATGTGGGTGCTAGATAAGAGGGAGATCTAGATGAAAAATAAGATGAGGAAATGGATGAGGGAGGTAATGGATATCCCTTGTCAAAAGTAGCATAAGGATTGCTAATGGATATGGATGAAAGGGTGAGGGGATAGCTTGGATAAGGGATTGGTTTTTTGATGGTGGTTGTAGAAATATTACTAGAAATGATAGCATCAAAGGGATCTATATCATACTTGTCTTGATCAACAAGACTTTCAATGTCATCATCAACGTAATTGGGATTTCCATGGACTACTATTTTGGTTGAATTGCTAGAGGATAAGGATTCATGATGTTGGATTGGATGGGTGTGGATTGAAAATATGGGAATAGATGATTAGAAGAAAAGAAGGGATGATGAAAAGATAAATAAAATGGATTAGAAGAATATGGAATAATGGGTCTTAGGATTTGTTTCAATATTAGAAGATCTTGGATGTGGATGGACTAAAGCTCAAATTGGGATGTAGATGAAGCTCAGATTAGGATTTGATTTAAGCTCAAATTAGGATGGTATTTAAGATCAAATTAGGATGGGATTTAAGCTTAGATTAGGATGCAATTTGAGCTCAGATTAGGATTTGATTGGGAAGATGTGACGGTGGAGACTCCTAAAGTTAAGGATGTAGCTAAAATGATGAGGATGATTATTGGATGGATGAAGGATAGGTTAAGTTAACTCCTTTTTCAAGGGGGATGATGTTGTGGACAAGATTGATAATGATTGATAAGATGAAAGTGATCATTTGGAGATGGATATGAAGGGGAAAAATGATTGAACTATAGTTTTAGATTGAGGAAGATATAGGCTAATTGTGACATGAAGGATTGACTCTGTATATTTTTTATGGGAAGGTGATCTACTTTTGTGTATAGCGCATTCTCCTCTCTAGATTACGGATTCACCTATCTATGGATATCACATAATCACCCCTATAGGTATCAAGATCACCTATTGGTAAATAAAAGATCACTTATGTAGATTGACTATATGGAGAGGTGTGCAAGATCACCCAAGAAAGAAGTGGAATCGCCTATTAGGGAAGGACTTAGTACGGATGTAGGATGATGCAATAATCCATACAAGGGAAAGAATCACCTATCTAGGGATATGTATGAATAGAGGGGGTACAAACTCAGATGCAGGATCGCCTCTAGAAGAGGTAGGCTCTCCCAACTAGCAAGACAGACTCAAGATCACCTTTGGAATAAGCAAGATCACCCAAGGGATGAAAAAGTGTATGGATGACTCAAACAAGTTTGCACCTTTGGGGAGAAGGATCACCTAAAGGATGAGACAAGCGGATTCGCATCTGTGAAAATAAATTCACCTATCAGGGCTGACTAATTGGACTAGAAGAGATGTGGATTCACCCCTCTAGGGGCAGGATCACCCATCCACAAGGCTGATTCATCTCTATGAAAAGTGGATTTTCCCCTGAGGGATAGACTACGACAAAAGATAAAAAACTACTAAATAAGAAGACAATGGGAAAGGACTAACTCAGACTAAAGACGCTCACTAGTATCGCACAAGAAGACATGCCAAGCACATGAACAACCCTAGAATTATTAGTAAGGGTTTACAAACTTGATGTGGGCCCACCACCTTGGGGGTTACCCAAGGTTAATACTCTATGATACTGGGATGGTTCTCTGGAGCACCCTTTCTCACAAAGGTAGATAGCTAGAGATCCAGTGGCATAGGATCGTCAAAAAATGCCATGGCATCACTGCCACTCTCTCACTTGGGAACTATCATAGTTCACCATGAGGATTGCTATCTCTACCCAAGGGAGTACATGGTGAGTAACTTCGGGGTGTCATCTGTAATCCCTGCACTACAACAAGCTGCAGTTAAACATGAGTCTTATCTAGGCTATACAGGCTCTCTAGGGAGTCCTTGATACACTAGGAGGGTGTGTGAGGCAACAACCATGAACACAAGCCTATCACAAGCATGGATCAGGAGCCCCATCAAGGTACTAGAAACTCATACCAACCCTTCACACCTAACTAGGAATCACCCTAGAAGCAGTGCTCTGCTAGACACGACGCAATTGGATTGGGGTACAACTTTGGCTCTCCCCCATTTACCTTGTTGGTACACGTGGTTGAAATCATCCCTTGGGGTGATGAAATCCTCAAGCAAGTCTCTTAGAGGGAAGGAAATACTAGATGTTTTTGATCCCCAGGATCACATGTAGCACAAGGGGAGAGCATACACGTACTAGTACTCCTAGGAGGACACAACTGGACTTGATTTGGTTGTGATTTATAATCCCCAAGCTCATTGTACAGTGAAAGAGGAGATCATACATCAACAACTTTCTCCATACATGACAAACAAGATTAATTTACCCTTTAGAAAATCAAAATGTGCCTCAATTAGTTAGGTAATCAACTACTCTAGGATCTTCAACTAATCATCTTGCAAAAGATAAGTTAGTAGTTTCAATCTCTGGTCTTGGAAAAGCAAGGAAACGCTGCACATAAAGGTGATTATATGCAAAAATAAATGATGAAAAATAGATGATTGTTAGCCTAGGAGGGTACATCCAACCCAACAAAAAGGGGGGTGCTATGAAATTTTTACTGAAAATTGGGATTTTTATACCTTTTGTAGACTACGCAAATTTTCCCCTGTAGATGGAAGATTCACCCTTGTAGGTTGTAGGTTCACCCTTGTGAGCAAGAGTGGATTCGCCTCTATAGGTCACACACTTTCCTATTTAGGAGTTAGGTTCACCTATGTGCAGAATCACCTATCTAGAAGGGGCAGGAGTGGAATCGCCCACTAGGTGAGCAAGTTCACTCGTCTGAGAAGCAAGTTTGCCTCTACAGAAAGGTTGAAGTCGGGATCGACTTTGCACATTAGCTGATGGACAGTAAAGTGTGCAATCACCTGTTAGGAGGAGGAGTGATTACGCAATCGCCCTTTCAATTAGTGGATTTTCCCCTACAAGTCAGGTGTTGGATGGTCAAGTGTAGAATCACTTATCTAGGTCAAGGGTGAGTGTGCAATCGCCTCTTCAAAGGTGTATTTTCCCATGTGGTCAGGCAGATTTTCCCATCAGGCAGATTCACTTCTGTGGCATAGGAAAAATATGAACGGTCTGTAAAATAGAAACAATAAAAAACTTCAAGGACCCATGACGTGGGTCCCACTGGGCATGCTAGAAATGTGGTGCAGTGTTTTTAATCTACTAAAATGCAAGAAAATAAAGCAAGAGACCAAAAATAAGCAAAACACTCCAGATAGGGCGATGAGGAGCTCAAACCAGCATAGAAAGCCTCCTATTGTGTAGATTTTCTCACGATGTTCAATTGGATGTGTGTTCACTCAAAAATTTTGGTAGGATAACAATGCTCTAGTGAAAATTGGGTGTGAGAGAGATGAAAATGGCTAAGTGTTTGGATAAATAGATTAGGGGATTTTGGATGAATGGTGGAGATGAGAGGTGATATCTCAACTCATGAAATTGTTCCAAGTGGCATAATGAGATGAGGTGAGAGGGATAAGGGTACCATGATGGGACAAGACCCATGTGATTGATGTGATGGGGGAGGGTTGACCCACTTAATCAAGGATTAAGTGTGTGCACATGTTTAGTGGGTAGGTTAGGTGGGGATTAGGACTAGGACTAGGATTAGGATTAAGTGTAGATTATGGAGGATGTAATGGGAGGAGAGAGAAATGGGAAAGGGAATTAAATATTTAGATTTAATCCCTATAAGGTTTGATAATTAAATTAAATAAATTGATATATTTATTTAATTTAGGGGAGGATGATAAAGGGGGATAAAGTATTTAATTGATTACTTAAATACCTTAGGGATTTAGAGGACTTTAGGGGTAATAATTAAATAATAGAAATATTATTTAATTAATATGGATAAGAGGATATTTAGACAATAAGGGATAAATTTGACCAAACATAAGTAGCCAAATTTAGGTGTCTACAAAATTGTTCTTAAAACTTTATCTTTTAGAAGAGAATAAATATACTTGGAGAAAAGTGTTCTTAAAACTTTTACAACAATAAATGCAAGATTAAAATATCATAAGCACTGCATATTTATACAACAATACAAGAAATGCAAAGATCAACCATATTCCTCCAGTACATATATCTCTTCAAATGTAATTGAAAAAGAAATATTAAGAGTTTCAACATTTTTAAAAATAATCTAGCATTCAACAGCAAGTGACATAATTAATTATGTCAACCAAACGCCATATCATTTCCATCAATCAAACCCTTAAACACAATATTTTCTTCACAAAGACAAAAAAAATCCTAATACATGGGGAAGCAGTAGGTCCAAGGTTCAAATCTGGAGAAGCAAATTCACACAACAATAACTACTCTATTTTACTAAAGAGTGTTCTAGTTGGGGTCTTGTAACAAACTATTCTAACAATCTCAGAATAAAGAGATGTATAATAAAAAGAGATTCTAAAATTTGCAGTGACACGATAGATTAATGAAGGCTAGATTATGTAATAAGACCTACTATAATCCACATTTTCATAATTCTAGGGTATTTAAATGTTTGGTTTATATAATTTTGTCTTAAGTATTTTAATCCAAAAGTGAAAATATTGGTCTTTTCATTCAAAAGTCTCGATAAAGACTTTTCCTCAAATCCCACTCCACACCAAAAGAAGGGAATGTTCACATGCATAAAGGAAAAGAGGGGGAAAACCTTAGTGAAGTCCAAGTTTCATGAATGGAGGTCAGGTATCTAAGGTTTCAAACTGCTTGAACACTATCCATATAGAGGTTAGCAGACATGCATGGCATTCAAGATTGAGCAACTATTTTTGAAGGAAAACATGGAGTTTCAACCTTCTTTTACATGCCCATTTTTCAGAATTTTAGGTATGAACATGGTTTTTCTTTGTTATTCTAGTTCACGAGCTTTAAAAGCATTATCTAAAGCTAGATGCACATGAAAATCTATTTGTTAAATGTAGTACAGTTCTTGAGTAGTGTAGTCCCTAAAGGTTACTCTTTCCCACCCATGCAAATGCATGCAAAATATGCATGCCAATTTGAGATAGATGAATCGGGTTGATAGTGATGAGGTCAGGGGCCTACACACTTTGTTGTTGATATGGTTAAAGGGATCTATGTGTCTCTAACTAATGTGGATCCTTCAGAGGTTTACATTACAAAATAGTGCATGTCTTTTCAATGCTTCCATATTTTGTTTATGTAATTTTCAAGGTATTCAAACCTTCAATATGTAACACCCCTGCCATGAAACCCTAGAGGACAACATACTAACACCAAAAAAAAAACATTTAAAAAAAAATGCATTAATCACACTATTGTAAATGAAACATTGACATAGATCTAACCTAAGTCCTCTAAGGTCCATGGCTATGCTACATGATTCCCATTAACTAACTAGCAAAAAACTATAAATCATTACATTAAATAAATGCTAACATCAATAAGGAATTACATCTAATCATCTCATATAATCAAGTAATCAATGTGATACAACCATAACATGAATTCATAGAGATCAATTGATTCAATCCGTTTAATTACATATACAATAACATCTTATACATAGTCCATTGCATATTAGAGATTAACATCAGTTTACATCATTACATTTATACATCTGAACATCAATATCTTCTCATATACATGTGAGGAGTGTACATCAAGTATGATGCATGATACATCATCTATGATACAATACAAGTACAAGAGTAACAATCCACATGAGTTGGTACAATGCGGAAGTTTTCAATCTAGGAGAAGTCACCACAATCATGAATAAGGAGAGGGAACTCAATGGAGAACAATGTACTTTCTACCAAACCATGTGGAATCCAAAGATCCACCCCTCGTGCAAGGAGATAGCAAAGGGTCCCACCATCACAATCAGAAAAAAGACAACAAACAACACAAGGCTAACATAACATCAATGAACAAGTAAAGTATAACATCAAATAATAGTAACATCACTTCCAGAGGCACACCACTTCAAAGAGAGACAAGAATCAGAGGATACTAGGTTGTCATAGGAGGGAGTGTCATCGCATGGTCGTGACATGGGTTACCCTGGCAGTCTATCACCAGCCGTTGGCCCCCATCTATAGTTACCTTGGCAGTCTCCTATTGACTGCCGACCCCATAGAATGAATCATGCAGAACCAATCTTCCTTTCATGAGGAGAAGGAAGATGGTCTTGCCAACCAGGCCTTCCTAACTCGTCTCAAGCCTAAACGAGCACTTGAGCCATGAGTTAGGTATTCACTTATCTTGATTAGTGTGATTAGTACCCAACTCCCTAGTTTAATTTAGGTTATCACTTAATTACAAAAATCCCACATGGGTTACCCAGGCACCACTTTGTGTGTCGGCCCCCATTGAGAGCCACTTCGTACTGACAACCAAGAGACCCCTAATAAAATCAAAGAGCAAAGCCAACTTGCACAACCACAAAATCTCATTTACATGCACAATAGGGTGAGGCATAAACCATCCCGCTCAGAAGTCCCAATCAAGGGGGTGAACACAACGTGCAAGGATAATGAGCCTCATTCTCATACAACACATAAACAACCATATCAAATGGAACATCAAGAATCCCAACAAGAATAAATCCCCCACAGGGCTTTGGAAGCTTCCTATCATACACCTCACGAGATGACTTAAACATTAGACTAGAATCTACAATCAAAACCAATTCAATAAACATTCATGTCAACAATGACTTACACAATTGTATGGTAGCTTACATACATCCTAACAATAAATGTGCAACCACTCAACCAAAATGAAACATGGGATACATGATTAACTTACAAGGAAACCGTTTCAAATTCCTAACGATTAACTTACAAAGCAACCGTTTTAAATTCCTAATAATTCAACCAAGATAATTTACTTCCATATCACTAAACTTCCATTTAATTTAAATTACAAATGCATCCATTCTTTTTAATGTATATAAATATATAAATATATACCAACACATACTCAATATTAGTATATATATTTATATATATACACATTTATTTATACATATAAAATATAAAGATGATCACATACAGATACGCATCTCAGAATTTACATACACATAAATTTATATAAATATATATACATATATATATATTTCTATTCCACATAACTCCTGTCAAGAATGAGTGAATGTGCGTTGATACATTCTTGGCACAGATTCTATAATATGGCTGTAAATAAATGTATACATTTAAAATGCTCTGGCTTAGTCAAAAATCACTTATAACAAAATGTCTCTATATGCCTACTATCATTTATATGGTGTATGTCATTATTCATTATCGGCTAATTTCCTTAAGTTTTCCATTGGCCGATTCTCATATGTGTTTTCAATGGTCGATTTCATGTGTTTTCTCATACATTAGCTTCAATATGTCATAATATTCATATAAAAACATACGCATGTGACCGACTATTCTATCATTCAACTGGAGTTATCTAATAAATCTATCTCCCAAACTGGTATTCACTAAAGAGTCACTTGACAAATGTAAGGTTAACAACTTCTACAACAAAATCAATGATCAAAGGGATAAGAATGCATGTATTCAATTTAACATTGATTAATAATAAAAAACTTCACTAACTATGATAGCTGATATTTATGTTGGGTTTAACAAGATAAGGCTTAGAATAATTCAGACACATGCATTATGTGATATGCCTTTACTTCAATTTCATCAGCCCTCCAAACAAACAGCACACAACAATGCATGTGCATAATTTTCAAGAGGCCAATAATCGAGCCCTATGCATTTGCATTTATAGATTAACAAATTCCAATAAATCAACAAATTCTACTTCTATTGTATATGTTTGAGGTTCAAGATCAAACTAAGTTCGTATTAGTAGGACTGGGTTGCGTGAGTCGTTTAGCTATCTCAACTAGTACTTACATTTGACAAAGTCACCTTTGGATTAAAACTTTTAATGGAGTATAAAAGGTTGTATTTTGGGAAAAAATCCTCTAAGAATCAATTATCAAAGAGAATCAACGGCTAATGATATCCTTGATCAATAATTTAATCGACATAAAGTATGCCCCAGGCAGATTATAGGCGTTATTATCATTTGGAGGTAAAGTGGATGCAACTCGACTTTATTTGATGGTGCTGAGGGTGGATAAGCACCTGAAAAGGCATTGGTTGGCAACAAAATTTGATTCCAAAGAAAATATAATTCTGAATGTATTCCCATAATTTTCCAGCAAGCATCGACCCTCTGAGATAGAGCATGGGTAGGTGCTAAAAGAACTTTGGAAGCAAGATGAAGTATACACCAAGAGTGCACAGCCCTAGGTGACGCTCATTCACATGCTAGGGAAGTTTGCAAGATTAGAAATTAAGGAGTTCAGCCTCTATAAAAGATATAGGTATAGAAACAAGCTCAAAGCGAATAAACACTGAAAGGCTGTAAATGACAGTATTTAATTGTCAAATCTTGGTCAGATTAAATGATTATAGTGTGTGGCCGAACATAGTCAAGATATGGAAAGTGAAGCCTTTAGGAAAAGATGCAGAATAGCTCAATACAATTTGAAATACTAAAAGTGGTTAAGATGAAGCACTCAATAGCAGACAATGTTTAACTTGGTTGAATAATACAAGAAAGAGGGACACATTTCCAGCTCAGACATTAAAACTTGTCAAGTATAGCAATCAGTTTTGGGGAGAAATACAAAGCAATAATTGAAAGATCACTCAGTAATTTAACTATTTATTATTTTGCTACAAACAATATAATCTTGCAATACTTGTTTTTGGGCAAACATTATAACTGGGAGAAAACATGGAACCTGGATTATTTCAAGTCACAGAGCTGAAAGTGTTGTCGGGTTTGAATCCCAGATAAAGCTTCACCTTCCTCCCAAGAGCTTCAGTCTTCTAACAAACCTTACTCTAGTATAAAGTCTCCAAAATAGTATAACCCCAAGCCTCCAAGCTACAGAATCAAGCTTTCAAGAACCAAAAACAAGCTCCAAGAACCAAAACAAAAAACTCTTGTACACAAAATGCAATTTTTTTTTTTCCTAATCCAAAAGCCCCTCTATTAGTTAACTTCTACTACCTTATTAATTACTACATCTATAACTTCCTTCCACCTCCCAAAGTTAATTAATTTATTTTCTTTTATATTTTTCCCACTATCCACAATTTATTCCACTTGTAATTATTTGTATAATTTTTTAAATCATATCTTATGATCTACACACAAACAAATAAAATAATTAAATATTAATTATTAATTTAATACTTTATTTCCCACTTGTTTCCATATTATCATAATTTAATATATTTATTTAAATAAACCCTTTTAAACCATAAAGTTTAATTTATTAAAATCAAATAAGGACTTCAATAAATTTTATTTAATCAAGGCATAAACTATATAAAAGCTTCATTTAATTATTCCAAAGCCCTTTTGATTTCAATAATCTTTATTTAACATAATAGTTGAACAAAGGCACTCATCAATCACATTGTACTCAGATACTATACGATCAAGCAAAACTAGACCACAAGTGAAATGAAAAGCTGTGAAAAGCAAGACGACCACAACATTGATGAACCAACATGAACTAACCTTATTGACAGGGTGTGACACATGGATACTCAACCTCGACGAGGATGATGGCTCAACATGGGGGACCTGATGCTACCTCTAAATCAGCAAATTCCATTGGGATTAAGGCATGCTCAAACTTGGCAATTCGGGTGGAGTCAATGCCTGTTACCTATAGCCTGCAGCAAATCACACAGTCGAACATGTGCATAGGGAAAATATTCAATCACACTATGAAGGGAAAATCGTAGCATTGCAGGGAACTCGCAAGCGAGTGATGCGACAGTGTTCCCCTTCACCAATACATTGAAACACAATAACAAATATAAAATCATGATACAATATACATCCAATCAACAGATAGTACTCATATCAATGATAACTCACATAACAATTAAACTGATCTACTAAGCATGGTATCATCATAACATCAAATATAAAAGTTTCATCATAACATAGAATAAAAGTATCACAGTATCCAAGTGTCATCAAACAATATCATAATGTCCAACTACAATCCAAGTAACTATCCAAAACAAAAGACAAACTAAGGGGCACTACACAATATATATCAATATTCACTCAATCAACTATTTAGGGACATTTCATTCTTGTAAAAATTTTATTCAATATAAATGATTAAAAAAAAGAAAAACTATTTATAGACATTTGTCATGATGGTTTTGATCTAGATATTGTTACTTACACACAATTAATTGATGGTATTTGTAAGAAACATAGAATTGATCAAGCTCTAGAGCTCTTCCATCACATGTCTAAGAATCATTCTGCTCCTACAAAAGTCACTTATAATTATTTCATTGGGGATATAGCATTGTGAATGAAATAGTTAAATCCAAAGACATGCTAAAGGAAATGAAGAGAAATAACATCACTCCCACCTATAGTTCTTATGCATCAATTTAGCATGCATTATGTGAAACAAATAGGTTGGATGAAGCTCATCACATTTGGGTAAATAGTCTATAATGAAGTTTCAGTCACCAAATGTATCTAAAGACATGTTTGTGTGTTGTAAAATACTCTGAGAGAATTACAATGGATCATATATAGAGCATACTATTGTGAACATAAAATATAAAGAGTAAGATTAGTCATGATAAATTATGCAATGATTGTATCAACGTTATATTAGAAATTTCTCTGCTTATAGTTTGAGACTATATAATTTCTACATGTGGAATATATTCAAATAAATAGTGCAATTTATCCTTTAATATTGGATAGTTGGGTGGCATTCAAACACTTAACCACCCAAAAAGTTTGAACATAATAGTCAATACATTGAGTCTATTCTATAACTCATGTCACTATGAGAGAACGGTTCCTAAGTAAGTCTCAAAAGTTTAGTCAAATATTGCTTCCATGCATTGATAAACTATGTAAGTATTAAACATACACATGCAATATTCAAAAAAAAACTTTAGTTAATCAACTTTTGTGTTTGTATCTTCTACTTGATCTTTACAAGACTAGGGGAGAGGGGCCCACAGTGGAGTGGGGACCAATAGTGGGGATAGAAGTAGTCCTCAGTGGGTCCCATAGTGAAGCACCTTAATATCCAATTGTAAAACACTTTTTATCCATAAAATACACAAATTGACAAATCATTTGATGCCACATCAACACACCAATAAAACATGACTTAATGCACCACTATCAGTCTCACTTTTTTTTGGGCCTTTTTTGGATACCTAAACAAAAAATATGTTCTAAACAAAAAATATGTTGATGTGGCATCATATTGATTATGTGGCCCTAAAATGAAATATAGAAGCATGCGAGTTGTCAAATAAACTATTGTACAAATTGGGGAGTGATTTGAAATTTCCACGTACAAGATTTTTAGAAAGGAAAAGTTAGGGTGCTCCACTATAGGCCTCTCTCCCTACTCTTATCTAAATTTGTAGTGCACGTGATTTGTACTTTATTTGTATTATCAAACTCCATAATTCATTATTAGGTAGAAATTCAATAAGGTTTATGTGGGATGAGCATAAAAAATTGACTATTATAAATAACATTTACATTGAGACTTGTTTTAACCTTGACTAAGGAAATAGTTAGGAAAGTTTTGATAATTGAACAAATCATATGCCTTTTGTAAATTTTGGATTATCTTAAAGTTAGGATTAAATTTAGTAATGGCTATAGTAACAACTTAGGTTAACATATTCTAGTATTCAGAGAATGGTTGGCACATATATATTATCTACTATTGTCTTTACTAATTTTCTTAGACCAAAGATTTAAATTTGAGAGAACACCATAAATGTTGAGATTGGAATACTCCCTCAAGTAAAGTATGTTGATGATTTTATTCATATTATTCATGTCAAATTATTAATATTTGTTTTCCCACTCCATTCAAATTTACATACTTAGTATAGATTTAAGTCTTTCCATTAATATAGTTACAAAGTAGTCATGTCAGGAATGTAATGTGATTTAGAATAAATATAGGGATTTTATAAAATAAGTCTCTTTTAATATCAATGTGAATGATTGTATGGAACCTTAATATTTATGTTTTAAGTTATGATCATACATAATAAGGTGACAAAATTCATAAAAAAAATTCTAAATTTAGTTGATGATCTAGGTTATGCAAGCCCGCATTTAAAAAATATATAATTTATTTTGATAATGTCAATATGAGTACTTAGAATAGTGTATATAGATTATATCTAACTCTATAAGTCTATTGAGAAAAAATAACTTATTCATTAATAGTCAATAATAAGTAAGAACATAAGATAATCTTGATCAAAGAATATATATGTGTAATTTGTGTTGAATGCACAAGACAACTAAGAGGAGGGCTGAATAAGTTATTCATTAAAACATCAAAACCATCATTAACATTTAGATCATTATTAGCCCTTAATTTGTTAAATTAATTTAGCATTAAATTAAATAACAAAAACAAAAACACATCAACACCATACACATCAGAACACCAAATTTACGTGGAAAACCCAAGAAGGTAAAAACCATGATGAGGATTAGCTCACAATATAAAGTAATTGCAACACTAAATACAATAGGCTCACTATCAAAGGCATCACTAACCAAAAGAAAGAAGGGTTCACTAGCATTGGCTCACTGTTAGATTAGAAAGAAGAAGATAGAATATTGTTACAATGATAAATCCATCTCAAAGCAACAAAAAATATCCACCAGCGCATTTCACACTCTCTCACAAAGTCTTGGGCACCTTCTATCTCCCACTTTGCTTCTAGTAGTCTTAGGCGTTAAATCTCCCTGCATTTGGCGCTCACGCTTACATCATACCTTCACGGCATCTTCCATAATTCATCACGCGTATATACTGTCACTGGGCTTTGAAAATAGTTTACGGGTTGGCTAGCGCTAAACATGCAAATTCAAATTCTTCGGCGCAAAACTGTTCATTATTGGTGGAGAATAGAGGTGACCACGACAACGGACCCAAATCACTTCAAAGAGCATCGCGAGCATGCTCGTTGGTGGGTGTAAACACTAAGGTTGGTTGAACGCGTAACGCCATTAAACGTTACATACATCCTTTGGTTTGTCCACAATGAGTGGTTTACTTTTGTGAGCACTTGATATTGAACGCTTATTTTTTAACTAAATCTTCAGCGTCCAAGCACCTATGGCCACTAAAATATAGGAATTTGAGAGAGATATGAAAACTAGTGATTTGTGACATTTTGTCTGTAGATTCTAAATATATTTCAAAAAAATGGAATCAGATTGCATTTCCTTTTCCATCTCCTTTCAAAATAGTTTTTAATAGTAAACATCATTTTTAAAGAGTGATGTTCACCATGAACAACATAACTTTTTTTCTATGAAGGATAAAATTCTATTTTTTTCAAATTTAGATTTGAGACTACGATATCTAGCACATTCATTTGGTTTCATAGTGCTTTATTGAATATTTTTTTCTTAATTAAGGGTCAAACAAATTACAATTTAGACATAGGTGGACTGTATACAACACAACTTTTTTTGTATATATCAAAATTAAAAAAAAAAACATTGGATCAAGGACATCAATACCTAGCATGGACATATTTTTCAAAACTTTGTTTTCAAATCTACTATTTTTCCACATGTGTAGAATAGAGAGCTTGATTTTTGGTGAAAAACCTATGTTTAATTAAACTAAAAAAATATTCATAATAAAAACAAAATATATTAAAATTATATTTGATGGATAGCTCATTTTAAGGACTATAATCATCCAGTTAGGTCTGTGAAGTTGATTCCATTTTCATCTTCAACCCAAGCACTGAAAGCAAAATTTTCATAGAAAATTGCTAGAGGAGGAGGAGCATGGAAAAGGGGGTTTTGAGAACCCTAGACCTGCTCAAAGCAAGGGGGTTGGCTAGAAGGGGCTTCCTTCGGCCCCCTTTTTCAATTGCCTTTGATTTCATTAAAACAAAGCTGCCAAATGGGGTTCCTCCTGAAGGGTTCACTTTCAAGGGGTTGCAGGTAGACCCTTTTGGGATTTCTCAAACCCCTCTTCCAGCAAACCCCTAAAAACCAAAAAAAAATTCCTTTAGAGTGTTTTTGCAATTTTTCTTCATGCAAGGAATCATAAACCGCTATTGTGGGATCACCCACTTCCTTTAATCCAAAGATGACTCTTGGACCACACACAACACTTAATCATAGTTTGGAATATTCCATCAACATCTTGAAATCCAAAAAATCCTTTGCAACAACTTTCACCGAAAGAACATACTTATTATGTACACCCAGTTAACCTTTCACACAATGTAACTCATGAATCCAACCTTGTGGAGCACCAAAACACAAAAAAAATAGACTAAAGATAGATATGAACACTATAAGCACACTTCCAGATTCAAAATAACAAAAACCATAACAATAAGAAATGCGAAGCAAAACCATTTCTCCTAGACAGCGCTACCACACAGTTCACACACTAGTGAACACAACTTCTTCTATCGGAAAATCCAAAACATGAAACTCTAGCTATAACACCTTTGAAAACCTCATATCAACATATCCAAACCACATAAGTAGTTCTTCAATTCAAAAGAAATATGAAGGAAAACCCAAAACACCACTCTTTCATACAAAACACTTCTTTACCACATTGTTTCCTCTTTTATTCAAATTTTCTCAAAAGAACTTGGAACCCAAGCATCACAAAAACTATCTCAACATCTACAACACTTTCTTAACATTTCAACCACACAAGAGGTTGAACATCCAAAAATGCATGCTCATCAAAGCAACACTAGAGGTTGACATCAATGAGAATACTAATGACAACATAGTGTAACCAATCAAATCAACTCTATAGGTTGACATAAATGCAACAACATAGATCTATTGACATCAATGACAACACAAACTTCCAACAATATCTCTCTTTTTCATTGATGGAAACATGTGATATGAAAAACCATCAACAACAAATACAACAACTATGATCACCAACACATACACTACACACTAGTGCACATTGCTCTCTCTTACACAAGAATCTATTCTTTCCAATTCT
>VDFB02044078.1:0-11124 GCA_007258455.2 Sequoia sempervirens
ATTTCCCTAGCCTTTAACCCCACCCTTGGTTAAGTCAACCCTTGGTCAACTAACCAAGTTGCACAAGAAAATAAATTCTTTTAAATAAGTAATTACCTTATTTATCCTCACAAAGGCATATTCTAAGGAATATTCCCTTAAAGCCCCTTTTGTTGACTTTCCCTCCCAAAGGCATTTAAACTTCTTACAAGGTTTTCAATGCTTCTTCCAAAGGCCTTTAAGTCTCTTACAAAACCCCTTTTGTTAATTTTCCCTCCCAAAGGCATTAAATTCTCTCACATCCTCATTAACATGCCTTCAATTCTCTTACATCCCCCTCACCCCTTCACCTACAATTCAGCAAGCCAAGTTTCATAAGAAAATCAATTCTTTTAAATAAGTAATTACCTTATTTATCCTCATAAAGGCATATTCTAAGGAATATTCCCTTAAAGCCCCTTTTGTTGACTTTCCCTCCCAAAGGCATTTAAACTTCTTACAAGGTTTTCAATGCTTCTTCCAAAGCCCTTAATTCCCCTTACAAAGGTATTAACTTCTCTTACATCCTCATTAACATGCCATCTTGTCCTCAACAAAATTATTTTACATTTCAACCATATTCATTTAATTCCCTTACATCCTCTTACACATCCACCTACATGCCTTAACTCTACACATTCTCCAAAATGTGCTCCACCTCCATCCATTATCCTTGCACTGACAAGTGCCACAATTCTATTGGCTCCCCTTTTACTCCCACATTCACCAATTTCACTCTTTCTTCAACCCTTGAATCCTATAAGAAGAAGCCTCTTCTACTTGAAATCCATCATCTCATGCAAAGTCATTATGCTCATTTCATCCATCAATCATCCAATTGCTATCACTATCTTTGAGGGCAATTGGAATTTATCAAATCCATTTTCATCCATTTTCATATCATGTTTGTTTAAATCTACTATCATTTTGCATCAAAATCACCATTGTTCATCAGGATCTTGGAGCTTATCAAATTGGGATTGGGAAAGGGCCACTTTCCACATCAAAGTGACACCAATCCCCCTATGGGATGAGGTTTAAGTAGCTTAGATTAGGATTTCATGTTCATTTACTTGTTATTTCATGCTATTTTGATCATGTTTTCATCTTCTTAGCATGCTTAAGAATCTCATAGGAAATGCTTATTTGTCTTGTTTAAATGACTAATACTCTTGGTTTTGTCAATGTTTAAGCAAGTACAGGTTAGCATTCATAGGTATTAAAGAGTTGTGTAAGAACAGGGTTGGGGTATGTAGGTTGAGGTGGAAGGGAAAATGGTGATGGAGTGTAGGTGATGTTAGGGGAAGTTAAAGGAATACTATGGGGTGTGAAGGTGGTGGAGGGGATTTGCGATGCCACAAGAGAAGTAGGAATGCTAGATGGAATCAGGAAAGAAGTAGCTGCATAATTAACCTAGTGCATAGTTGTGTGGACTTGTGAATTGGTATAAGTTGGTATAGATGCTATGGTTGAAGGGGAGGAACTTAAGGTCCTCCTTGGCTTATAGGAATGGTTGTGGATTGGGTATTAGAAGAGGCATGTTTATTGTAAATCTCAAAAATTCTCTTCATTACTTGCAAGCCATCATAACTTTCAATCAAATGATGAATATTGTCAATGACAGCTATGGTAGTGGAGGGTATGTTTTCAAGTGACAAATCTTGTTGTAAATATGCAAAATCCTCATGAATATTAATGAACTTTTTGCGGGGAGAGGAGTTATTTTAAGGTGTCAACATTCATTGGATGGAAGGATGAAGGCATACAATTGGTATTGTCCATGCCTAATGTACCATTGTCCATACTAGGAGTAGGAGCTCTTGAGATCCCAAGGTCCACAACGAAAGTGCTATCACATGAAGCCATGAGTCTAGAACTTTGTCTCACCAAAGTATTATCAGCGAGGGCACCAAACACTCCTTACAAGTGCACCACAAAGGAGGGGGTGAAATAAAATGAAAGGTAATATAATATTTCTAAATGCAAATAATAGAAATGTTGCTAACTGTAACAAAGAACAGAAATGTAGAAAAATGCTAGAAAAATGCTAGAAATGGTGTTTAAAAACTGCAAAGGGACTGATTTTCCCATGGTGGCGAATGACTCCCATAATGATATTTTTGTGTGTTTTTCATAAATTTTAAGATGATTTTAATGCTCTATAGAATGCAATTAAGGATGCAGAATGCGAATTTTCAATTTTTTTAATGAGATGCAATGCAAAACTGAAATCTAAATGAAGTTTTTACTAATGCAATATGAAAAGTCCTAGAATGCAAGAACAAAACAATATCCTAATTGAATGTTGATGCAAGTGTAAACTAAGATGCAATGTGAATGGAATCAGAAATGCAAGATGTTCAAAAGTCAGGTTCACCAAAATGAACCGTTGATTTTTGGGTTCCTATGACTTCTCTTGCTCTTCTAGGGTTTTTCACCTAAAAGGAGAGAGATAGGACCAAAAATGCTAAGGGTTTATTCAAATTATGTTATGTATGATGTTGTCTAAGCTAAATAAAGTAAAATAAATGCAATTGAGTGATCTATATAATAGATTATGAATGCAAAACTAAGATCTATGCTATGTTTTAAAACATACTGTGATATGTAAACAATAAACTAAAAGATGAAATAATGCAAAACAGAAAGAAATAGGATGAAATAGAGTGCACCTGAGCAAGATTTGATTAATCTAGAATGTTGTGAATGCTGACTAAAATTATTGAAATTTCACAGTGGGACTCATTCGCCCAGGGTGGCGAATTAGTCCTCCTACTGGTGAAAAAGTGTCAGAAAGCGGTTTTACGACTATCAAGATCAGAATACGAGGCTGGTACTTAATTTTTAGTTGGGACATTTAATTGGAAAATCAATCACTAAATTTAAAGAATAAGAACAACTCACAACACCAAATCTAGAAATCTTTGATTATCCGGGTTGTTAGAAGTCAATTTTGCAGAAATAAACAAAAACCTTCTCCAAGCTTGAAGTATGAATGTAAGGTTGACTTGAAGCACATAGTTGACTTGTTTACCAATCTTCAACACCAAAAATATTTTTAAATTTGCACACAAAAGTCTACAAACAAACATGCACTAGGGGAAAAATGGTTGAGGGTTAGCAAATAGGGTTTGCTTTGGTCAAACCCCATTTTTGGTAATCAAACCCTTAATGAAACAATGAAATGAAAGAGGATGATAAGCTAATAACATGCAATTGCTATCAACTTACCAAACCCTTGATGATGCAAATCTAAAGTAATGTCAATGGATGCTCCAAAGTGCTTTCAAGTAATGCTTGAATTGATGTTGTAGGATGCTTGAATGCTTGCTTGGATGAATGAGGATGTGTGTAGGAGAGATGTGTAAAATGAGGGTAAAATCACTTATTTATACAATATTGTGCCTTGGTTACCATTCTTTTACCTCATCACATGTCAATAACATTGATTTGAATAAAATACGAAATTTTAAAAATTGAATTTGGAGCTAAAGGACTCATTCACCACCCATGGAAAATGGGTCCCCACTTAGGTTGAAAATGGAGTAATGCGGAATTATCTTGTATTTTAATGTTGTTTATTGGTCTAACATTGAAAATACACTAATTAAAACATATGAGGGCATAAAGGGATTAAATAAAGCATGAGAAAGGGATAAATAATGAAGTCATGCCTAGAAAAGCGTGAAATCTTGTTACAAGACTTTACAACACTTCAAAATAGGACTTGATTAGTGATGAAAAGGTGGTTTTTAGATGAATTGTAATGCATAGAGTCTAGAAAAGTGTAGAAATTCCTTACAACACTTCACAACACCTTCACAAGACATCATTATTTAAATTTTAGTACCTAAATATGCATGTTCAAGACATGTTACAACATAAAATCAAAGCAAAATATATCAAACACCATGAAACAAGACCTAAAAGGCCATGAAAATGACAAGGGGTCATTTTTCTACGACACAATGATTAAATCCCACAACGAGGCATCTGATAAAATTTATTCTGTCATTGGGAAATTTGATCCCTTGCGCCACTTTGTTGTTCATGGATTTTCCTGTCTAGTTGCAAAGACCCACTACAGCTTGGTTGGCTTCATAGGCATCATCTACATTCCATGTCAATTAACATATTAGTACAAAACCCCACAGTTGCACAACACTCCCAAGTTTGCAATATAAAATTGGTTTGATTGCATAATAGTCCACAAAGGTAGCATGGTATTCAATTTGAGTTGTTACTAATTAGTATATTAAATAAAGTCTACTGACTATAGATCCTAGCTGTTGTAAATTTTATTTTCCACCATTTTTTTGGGTCAAATGTAGTGCTATTGTTGCATATACTAATATCATAATTATTCAACACTTTCCTATAATAATGTATTATGATCCTTAATTTTTTTCATATTTGATCTTTCATATTCCTGCTTAGGTGATCATGATCTTTTTCAATCTGTGCGACCTGGTCCAAGTGAATAGATCTAGTTATCTATGTATGGTTGCAACTAATTATTTTGCAATTCAATTTAGGATTTTACTGTTATTAAGTCTAAATAGAAGCAGAGTTATTATGATGAATCTCATACCAAAGATACAAGATATTTGTTCTACAAATTTTGTATTCGAAAAAGTTGTTTGAAAATTGTGTTCTTACAACAAAGGGATTTTATGGCTTCAATTTTTGTATTCTTGGCACTAAGTTGAAGCCAAGCAATATTAGGGGATTCTTTTGTTTTAAAAGTTCTGCTTAAACAGCAAAATGGTGGGTTTTTTAAAATCAACTGTTCAAAAAATTTGTATGCTCTTTCCCTCTCTTTGGCACTGACTTGAAATAGCTAAATTATATTGCATTACATAACTAACAAGTGGGATTCTGAGACTATCAATTCTTTTTTATATAAATGCTTTGAATTCATAGTTATAAAAAAGTTACGAATGACTACCGTATATGTTTATGTACTTTGATTTTGTGAAATTGTATATTTGTATCCTATAGCTCATCCTATATATATATATTCTCTTAATCTTTGATGATAGATATTAGACATGATTTTTTCATAGTTCAAGGTGATGATGATATTACATTTAAATTCTAACTACGCAAGCTTTTTAAACAAATGCTCTTAGCTTTAGGCAGATGAGACAAGTTTAGAAGGAAAATTTTAATGAACCTTGAAAAAAATTTAAATACATTGAATTTGCAAGTATCAAATACAAAATCTACCAACTTCATAGATGTAAAGTTTCTTTCAGTAATTACTTACATCTCCATTTAGCAAAATAGTACTTTCCAATTTCCAGGATTAAACTTTTTTTGTTGATTGTGAACCATTTTTAACAAAGCAAGGAAAAATAATTATTAATTCAAAACTATGCATCCACTACAGTCAATATGCTTGAAATAAAAAGATTCAAATGGAAACCCATATCAACCAATATACTTGAAAGTGAACCTCAATTTTTTTTTACTTTGTAAGTTTCAAATAAAATTAGTAAACAAAATTGTTTGTAGTCAAGTAAATGTTGAAATGATAATGACCTCTTGTAGGTAAGATAAGGAAGAGCAATGGATTAAAAAATAGCAATGATTTTTTATTATATATTTGGGATTATTTTCAATATAAAAAAAATGGGTGTTATATCTCCTTTTAAAATTTATTTTGAAGAGATTATCCTTTCTTTCTTTCCAAAATATTCTCTTGTCAAATTTAAAGATCAATACAATTCAAATTGAACTAAAAAATCTACAAGTAGAAGTTTATTTCCCCTAACAACTATTAAAAAGTATATAAATCAAAAGTTTTTGTACTTAAATATTTTGATTTATTTGAAATTAGAATTTAGTTTACTTTTAGAATGTGAAATGATTTGCGTGCAAAAAAAGAAAATTAAAAAAGAAAGGTTGCTTTTATATCTAAATTACAATTATTAATTGTTGAATTATTTTAAAATGAATATAATATAATTTTATATAATAATAAATATTTTATGAATTTTAAAAAAATAGAATTTAATTTAATTTTAGAATGAAATTTTAGTTTTCAAGATATTGTGGTGATTTGATTATTTATTTACTATTCAAATTTAAAGAAAAATACAATCTAATTGAACCCAAAAGAGAAAAAGTAGGAATGTATTTCTCTTGCAAACATATTAAATAGATTGTTTCTGCCAAAAAGTTATAGAATAGTTATGTTTTAATTAGTTGCGTTTGATAATTTTTAGCAACAATGTTGATAAAGAAAATAAATAAATAATAGTTATAGTTATAAATAATTATATATGTCATGCAATTTCCTTTTTAGTTTCTTCAAAGCAAAAAACAATGATGCAACAGACTAGATGAGCCATGTGAACCCTCAATAAAAGGAGACATGCTTGTGGATTTAGAAACACACAATCAAAGAAGCACAATTTTTTTTAACACACAAGAATCTTTTATTCATTCAAACAAATTACACCATGATGCACCTCATGTGGAGGTCCGTTATTACATCAACTATTTGTTCCTCAATACATTATAAACAAACTGACTTTATGAACAATCAAGGGAACTCTTTATAAAGAACGTATCCCCTAAAAATAGATAGCATATTGGATTGTTTTTCCTCTATGCATTTAGCATGCAAAACTAAAACACATGCATATAAGAATAAAATTCATGCAAATTAATTGTCTTAAAAAAAAAGAGTACATGGAATTCAAGGTGAATTGCATGGTGGTGAGACCCATGCATCAACAATGACATGGGTTCATATAAGTTAATTGTCTTAAAATAAAGAGAACATGGATCTAAGCTTTGCATCTACAGCCAAGAACTTTATGTTCAATTGTGTAATATAAATTTAAAGATTACAAGATTTTCCCATCAAAAGTATGTCTATTAAAATATTATATTAAAAAAATTTATTGATAAAATAAAAAACAATTCCTTGCCTTCAAAGGCAAGATGCAACATAGAAACACAAATGTTGTGAGGATAACAAATAAGAGACAATTACAAATCTAAAGTCACCACTAACAAAACTGCGGTTCTAACTCTAAGATTCTAAATCTAACAAGTAGCAGGAGCAAAAGAGAGGGTGTTCTCCTTCAAATCATAAATATGCATCTGAATGTTATAGTGTGGAATTTTTTTGACAAAATAGAAACCCCATGGATTTCACATCTTTAATAGAAAGATTTCTCCAGTCTATACTATGGCAATTCTAATACTAAATTTTTCCTATTTTCTTGACCCAGAAATGATAATCAAATTTGAATCCTCAACTTTCAAAATTATGATTTACTTTAAAAGATAAAAAGCAAAGGAGTATTTATACAATCAACTAACAAGACAAGACCAATAAACAAAGTGTAGAGAATGCAAGCCTTGTTGAATCAAAAGATCTGTATCCATCGCCAAACATGTCTCACAATAATAAGATTCTAAATCCTTTAGAATAAATCATCCCCTACTGAAAAAATCATAAATATTTAAGAAAGAAGCTACACGGACAATAAATTTACACACTTGCCTAAATGCATAAAATACACACAAATAAATGTGAATGATTTGTTGAATCAAATGGATTCAAGTGGAAAAGCATTAAATCTTTTAGCAGAGCTTGAGGTCACATCCCCAGAAAGGGCATATTTTTTTTTGTTTGAAGAAAATTCAAAAAATCAATTTTATAACTCGTAACATTATTGTCATATAAAGTTTGTTCCATGAAGCATGGAATAGAATAGCATAATTTGAAGCCCAGTACCTAGGAGTCAATCGGCCTCTGCCTATCTAAAGTTGAAGCCACTAATACAAGACGAGCATATAAAGACTTTAAAATAGTCCTTAACAACAAAACTGGAGTAAGTAAAGTTTAGTGACTTTTAACATATTCCTGAATGACATTTAAGCCCTCTATACTTCACCATAATCTTGTCCACACACAAGCCAAACATTTGGAAATCCAATAAGTTAATAACATAATACTAAAATAAAGCCCAAATTATGAATATGCTAAATCTAAAAAAAAAAAAAAAGAGTAAACATAACTAACATGTAGTTTATACCTTAACAACCACACATGAACAACCAAAAACCTTCCTGGCTTTTCCTTCCGAATCAATCTTACAAAGCTGCAGCAAAATTAAAATTTCACCCACTAAAAATGGAAAACACACAAACAAAATGGTAAGTAAAGATATTCAGTGAGACATTACATTAATCAGGATCACTATCTATTGAGATTTAATTATTTATATTTGTAATAGAATATTTCAAAAATTGGCTTCGCTTATTTAAAACGGTAGTTACGGAAAAAAAATTACAGAGGGGAAATGATTGTGAGAGAAAATGAGATGGTGTTCAGTGCATATTAAAATGGAATTTAGTTACATTAACGTAAAATGCCTTAATTCGTGCCACCTGGGCACATTAAATCCTATTTGCACCATTCAAGAGCAAAGTATTATTTGAAATCAGAATTCTTGCAGATGATGGGCACGTGTAGTCTTTAGAGTGAGGAAATGGGGTGAGGAAATGGTGGAAGACATGTTTCAATAAGCATGTGCTAGTGACAATTAAATATTAAAATCAAGATTTAAGGAAACATTTTGTTTAAGGGAAGGTGAGGATTAATTATGAATCTGAGTTTTTGTGTACACAAAATTTTAGCTAATTTTAACTGTCATAATTTTTGCATTTATGCAAACATTAATTAAGAAGTGGCTAAAAAAATGCCTCAAATAAAGCCAAAAAAATTGTAAAATAAAAATGTTATATTCAATCCTGTAAAATCGGCCTTTATCGCCTAAAATTTTTTAGCCAATGATACTCAAGAAAAATAATTTTGAAAATTAAAAAAGTTAAAAAACATGCATTTAACTTTAGAAAAAATTTCAAATATAATATATAAAAGAAAATAATCAATTTTGATTGGTTGAAGTTCAAAACATTAATCACTAGTTAGGATCTCGTGGTGCCTATAATTCTCTCTCGCAAGAACTAATAAAAAAACTTTCCTATGTAAAATATTTTATGATTTTTTTGAAACTAGAATTTAGTATAATTTTAGAAAATGGAATAATTTGGGTGCAAAGAAAAATAAGAATAGAAATTTGATTTTATATATAGATTTTAGTTCATAATTTATTGTAAATCATAATTAGTAGTTTTTGAATGATTTTAAATGAATATTTTATTTTATTTACTTTATTTATTTTAGATAATTAGTATAATTTAATTGATTATGTTAAAAACTACATAATAAATATTTTATGAAGTTTAAAAATTAGAATTTAGTTTAATATTATAATTAAGTATAAGCTTTAAAAATATTTTGTTGATTTAATTAATTATTTTCTAAACCTAATAATATTTAATTTCACATAGAAATAAAATTATAAATTAAAATACTTAATTTTGTTTGTGATGTCAAATATAAAAACTAATTTAATAACATTTTAGATTAAAATACTTATTTTTATTTAAATTATTTTATCATTGAAGGTGAATTTATAAACTAATATTAAGACATTAATAACTCTAACCCTAATTATTTCACTTAGAAATAGAAATCTAGACTCAAATATTTATTTAAATTGTTTAAAATATTTTATTAATGTCAAATTTATACACTAATATTAAGATATTATTAACCCTAACCCAAACCCAAACTTTATCCTACAACTTTAATTGAACCTTAAACCTAACCCTAATGTAACCCTAACAATAGGGTTTAATTAGCATTAAGATTTAATTAAGGTTAGGGTTAGGGTTCAATTAAGGTTATTGTTCAATTAGGGGTAGGGTTAGGGTTAGGGTTGTGACTAGGGTTCAATTAGGATTAGGGTTAGGGTCAGTGCTAGGGTCATGATCAGGGTGAATATTACAATTAGGTTATGGTTATGGTTTAATTAGGGTTAGGGTTATGGTTCAATTAGTATTAGGTTGGGGCTATAGTATTAAATGAGGGTTAGTGTTACAATTCAATTGTGTTAAGGTTTAAATAGGGTTAGGGTTAGGGTTTTGGTTCAATTAAAGATAAGGGTTCAATTGTGGATAAGGTGCAATTATGGTTATGATGAAGGTTAGGGTTAAAAAAGGGTTAAGATTGAATTAGGGATACACAGGGTTTAATTAAGGTTACTATTAGGTTAGGGTTGAGATTCATTCAAGGTTATGTATAGGGTTCGATTAAGATTACTATAGTGGTTAGTGTTGCAAATCAATTACAACTAGGTTTAGGCTTTTGGGATAAATCTTGGGGTTGCCACTAGGGCTAGGTTTGTAAATATATTACTATAATTAGGGTTCTATAATAAATTTTTGGGTTACATTTATGATTAGGGTTAGAGTTAGAATGAATGTTATATTTTGGGTTAGAATTAACATTTGCATTACCTATTAGCTTTGAGTTTAATGCCATGATTAAAATTGTATATCTAACCCTAACCTTAACCCTAATTCTAAGACTAACACTAATTCTAATTGTATCCCTAACCTAAACCCTAATTCTAACCCTAACCCTAACCCTAAACCTATATCTACCTCTAACATTGATTACAAATCTAACCCTAATCCTACTCCTATCCTTAACCCTAATTGTCATCCTAACCTAAACTTATAAAAAATTATTTAAATTATATAATTAAAAAATAATTAAAAAAAATAAAATTCATAAATATTCTTTTAATTAGGGTTAGGGTCATGTTTATGGTTCAAACAAGGTTAGAGTTACAATTAGGGTTCTAAGATAAAGCTTAGGCTTTAGGTCAGGGCTAGAGTTGGGATTAAGATTAGGGCTAGGGCTCAATTAGGGTTAAGGTTAGGGTTAGGGTTCCATTAGGAATATGATTTTATTAGGGCTATGGTTAAATTAGGGTTAGGGAATAATTAAGGTTATAGTTCAATTAGGGTTACAATTAGGGTTCAATTAGGTTTAGGTTTAAATAGGGTTAGGGTTAGGGTTTAATTATATAAGGGTTAGGTTTTAAATAAGGTTTGTGTTTAGTTAGGGTTGGGTTTATGGTTCAATTAGGTTAAGGTTCAATTAGGGTTTTAGGATAAACATTGAATTATGATTACATATAGGGTTCAATTAGGGTTACTGTTAGGATA
>VDFB02044079.1:0-12952 GCA_007258455.2 Sequoia sempervirens
TAATCCTCAATAGAACGGTGTTGCTGAGAGAAAGAATAGATCGATCGTGGAAGCAGCAAAAGCCATGATCCATGACCAGGATCTGCAAACCTTCCTATGGGCAGAAGCTTTTAGGACTACAATCTATGTTTAGAATAGAAGTCCTCACAAAATCTTGGAGAACATGACTCCTGAAGAAGCCTTTACTAGAAAGAAGCCAGAGGTGAGTCATTTGAGGATCTTTGGATGTCCAGTTTATGTTCATATTCCAAAGGAAAAGAGAACAAAGTTGGAGCCTTCTGGCAAGAAGAGAATACTTGTGGGCTACAGTGAAACATCAAAAGCCTACAAGATATACATTCCAGGTCAAAAGTTAATTGAGATCAATAAGGATGTCACATTTGAGGAAGATGTTGCATTCAGGAGATCCAAGGGCACTCACATGGAGATTGATAATGAAGAGTCTCCTCAGGATATGGAAGTTGACCATGTTCTTGAGATTCAGAGGGAGACTTCAGAACCAAAAGAAGATGTTGATCTAGTTGAACTCTTGGAACCTATTGATGGGCCTACAGATATTGTGATTGGGAGAAAAAGACCTCTTTGGGCTAGACAAACAATGCAGGAGGCAGAAAGGTTTGTAGCTCCAAGAGGAACCTTCAGAGAAAGCAAAAGGCCACATAAGTTTTCCAGTTATGTTGCTTTGATGAGTCAGATTATTGAGTCTGAGCCTTCCAATGTTGAGGAAGCTTCTAGTCAACAAGTTTGGAAAGATGCTATGAACGAGGAGTATCAGTCAATTCTCAAGAATGATGTCTGGGACATGGTTCCTAGACCCGAAGGCAAATCTGCGGTATCTTCAAAATGGCTCTTCAAGATCAAGCATACAGTTGATGGGAGCATTGAGAAGTACAAGGCAAGATTCGTGGCTAGAGGGTTCTCACAAAAAGAGGGAGTTGACTATGACGAAACATTTGCTTCTGTTGCTCGCTACACTTCTGTCAAAACTATTATTGCCATTGTTGCATCTAGAGGATGGAAGATTCATCAGATGGATGTTAAGAGAGCTTTTCTGAATGGTGTAATTGAGGAAGAAGTCTATATTGAGCAACTTGATGGATTCGAGGTACATGGGAAGGAATCTCATGTTTGCAGGCTAAAGAAGGCCTTGTATGGTCTTAAGCAGGCTCCTTGTGCATGGTACGAAAGGATTGATCGTTACTTGTCAAGTTTGGGCTTCTCTAAAAATGATGCGGACTCAAATCTATACTTTAAGGTAATTGATGGTGAAGCATTGATTTTTGTTTTGTATATTGATGATTTGATTCTTACTGGAGAAGATCACCTCATTCTCAAATGTAAGGAGTTGGCTTCTGAGTTTGAAATGAAGGACCTTGGGCTCATGCATTACTTCCTTGGCTTAGAAGTTTGGCAAAAGCCAGATGAGATGATTCTAAGTCAAGGGAAGTACACCATTGACATACTTAAGAGGTTTGGCATGATGGCTTGCAAATCCATGTCTACACCTATGGAGACCAACCTACATAAGTTAAAGGAGGTTGCAGCTAGTTCAGATCTTGTGGATCCTACGATGTACAGGCAGTTGATTGGGTCCTTGATGTATCTAGTTAACACTAGACCAGATATTTGTTATGCTGTGAGTGCACTTAGTCAGTTCATGTGTAAACCGAGATAGATACATCTTGTTGCAGCAAAACATATCCTGAGATACTTGCGTGGCATAGTTGGATATGGGTTGAGATATTCTTCAGATGTGGACTTGGAGCTGCATGGTTTTACTGATTCTGATTGGGCAGGGAGTGTTACTGATCGGAAGAGCACCTTTGGATGTTGCTTCAGTTTGGGATCTGCTATGATTTCCTGGTGCAGCAGGAAACAGTCATCTGTAGCTGTAATGACCCTGCTCAAATCTGACCTCAAAATGCTGATTGAAGGCTCAAGGAATTTTGTCAAACAAATCACATTCAAACTCTCAACTTGCTGGTCTGATGTTACAGTCTGATATGTTTGCTTGAAAATGACTTCAAAGTGTTTCAAATGCTTGTAATTCAATGCTTCAATGCTTGAACTATGATCTAAATGCATCAATGACTAACTATGATCATTTAGAATGCACATACAAGTTTCCTTGCTCTAGAAATATGCACCTACAGCCTATTGGCATTTTAACAAACAGTTGGTATGCAACACTATAAGAGCTGGAAATGAATGCTATTTCATTGGCATTACATCAAACATGTTGTATGCAATCATCACTTCATTTATTCAAGTGTTTCCCAATGCAATGCTGATCACAACGGCCAAGACTCTTGGCTTACAATGATGATGCAAGTATAATATCAAATATGTACACCTACAGCAGCAACATACTCTTGGCTTATATCTAATACAATTTTATAATCAGGTCTGATTACATATGTTCTCTTCAATGGAGATAAGATGATAATACGCAGACCTATTCTATTATGACTGACTTCTAAAAAGCAAGCTATGACTGAAATCATACAATGATATGATATAATGGACTGTTAAAGAAGAACCTGGAAATGCAAGCTGCCATTACTAAAAAGCTCAATTCTCCTTGATGGATAAAGATTTGTCTCCAATGATTGGGTGCCTAGCTGTCTTCTCTCATAATGATGCTTCCCTGATTTTATTTGAATTTTATTTGCTTCCCTTCTTGAAATCGAACCTTCACATGGACCACCCCTGCTCTTGCAATCAGACCCTTGAAGCTTTGAATTATTGCCACAATTCCTTCTCAAATTTCATTCAGTATTATCTCTATTCTCCCAGCAATGAAGAGCTGCAACTCCAAGTGAAAATCGATGCCAAAGGAGTCTCTTATGAGTGAAGTAGTACCTCTCCCAGCAGGCTGATATCAGATTGTTATGTCCTCCAAATCGATCTCTATAAACATGAAGGTAATCGCTGTATCCAACCGGATTGCTCTTCAATTAACTCCAATCATATCATGCAAGATTTTGGCATCACAATGCAAACTAATGATGTCTGAAGCAATATGTCAGAATTCTGGAAATGACTGAATGAATGTCAGATGTAGAAATCTGAGTGCAATTCGTCCTCCTTTTATGCCAAACTTGTTGAAGACTTAAGCACCAAAATGTCTCCACAATTATTCCCAATCGAACTAAGCAAAATTGGCCTTAGGCCACAAATTTGTGCATATGCGAAGTTTGAAGTAACCTCTCCCTCAGCTGCAATAATGCAGGTGATATTTCACACCCTCAAAATTGCTATCAATAGGAAGTTTTCATTTCCTATGATAAAGAGCAATCTGCAGAAACCCTAGGCTCTATGAGATGAATTATCAAATATCAACTTCAAATCTGGATGTCTAGAAGCTTAGGCAACCCCTGTATTTATTCTTTTTCTCCAATTTTTCAAGAAGCTTCTAGAATATTATTTTATTTTTTTATTAATCACTTTATGATATAATTTTTAATTCAAGTCACTTTATTAAATTAATTAAATATAAGGTCACCTTATAATATTGATTTATTTGATAACCTTATAAATAATTAACTTAATACCACTTTTTAATTTGATTAAAATAACTAATTAGTCATCCTCATAAAAATCATTATTTTGGACAACTTAATTAATTAAATTAATTAAATCAAATTACCTCCAAAACAGGGGCATTACAGTAGCATTGAGTACAGCAAAGGCAGAGTATATTGTAGCTTGTGTGGCAGCTTGGGAAGCAGTGTGGCTCCGTAAGCTCCTTGTAGGATTGTTTGGACAATCAATGGAGCCTACTATCATTCATTGTGATAACCAGAGCTGTGTGAAGCTTTCTGTCAATCTTGTGTTTCATGACAAAACCATGCATGTTGAGATCAAATACCATTATATTAGAGATATGGTATTGAGGAAAGCTATACAGTTGAGGTATATTAGCACTGACGAGCAGACGGCAAACATTCTCACCAAGCCTCTCTCCAGGATAAAGTTTGTGTACTTTCGAGATAAGCTTGGTATGGTGGAGAATACAGCCTTAACTAAGAAGGAGTCTCAGTATCAGTGATCCTCTGTAATGAGTTCTTCTCTGTGAGAGAAGTTCGAGGTGAAATCCCTTGTTAATGAGTTCTTCTCTATAAGAGAAGTTCGAGGTGAAATCCCTTGATTCCACCCTCTGGGAGAGCCATGGTGAAAGTCATGTTGAGGTGACAACATCATGCAAGTGATGAACACTTGTACATACCATACATGGTTGTAGCCATTATGGTAGATATCATGTTGAGGTGATATCTGATATCACGATGAGGTGATATCTCTCTTTTCCACATATGGTTGTAGCCATTGTGGTAGACATCACGATGAGGTGATATGTCTTGTGTAGCTAGAAGTATCATCCCTATCTGAGAGGGAGTGTTGATGTTATTAGCAGTGTCAGGCTGCTTCTTCCAAGTCCACACGATTGGAGACAATTCAAATGATAGCCTAACGGCTATTTAAATTGTGATCATTATATTCGATACCTTGCTCTTGGCCGGCTTGAGATGATTTGAAGAGACACGTCTTTTGTAGACATTTAATATTTGTTATATTAATGAAGAGGCGCGATCTTCTATGGAGGCCGACCTTGTACATATTGGAAACACATCCTTTCATATTGGGCTGACTCTTGGATTTGAAGAGGCACGACTTCCCTCTCCTCTTGTATATATGCTCGATTGGTGTTCACTCCATTCATCAATTTTATTTGTTCTTGCATTCCTTCTACTTGGCACGAATTTGTACAAGGCAAATCAAAGTTCATCAAAGATTAAGTTCGGCATTATTGAAGGCTGTGAGTTGATCAGCGATTTGTTTCTATATATTTCTGTGTGCATCATAATATTGATGCTTGTATATAGGCCTTCATATCCGCCTCTTGTAAGAAGATCATCATTGTGATAATTCAATATATAAGTGGTATATTATTGTTGGGTTTTTCTCCCTCAAGAGGAGGGTTTTCCCAGGGTATCTGTTGTGTTCTTGTGTCTGATTTTGAATTAATTTCTGAGCATTAAATCTGATCATAAAACTAACACTCAAGATATGGAAGTTGACCGTACTCCTGAGATTAAGAGGGAGGCTACTAGTCCTAAAGAAGATGATGATCCAATTGAGCCTTTGGAACCTACTGATGCGCCTACAGACATTGTGATTGGTCGCAAGAGACCTCTTTGGGGTAGGAAAACAATGCAGGAGGCAGAAAGTTTTGCAGCCCCAAGAGGAACATTCAGAGAAAGCAAGAGACCTCACAAGTTTTCAAGCTATGTTGCGTTGATGAGTCAAATCATTGAGTCAGAGCCTTCCAGTGTTGAGGAAGCTACTAGTCAGCAAGTTTGGAGAGATGCTATGGCTGAAGAGTATCAATCCATTCTCAAGAATGATGTATGGAACATCGTACCTAGACCTGAAGGAAAATTTGTTGTTTCTTCTAAGTGGCTCTTCAAGATCAAGCATGCGGCTGATGGGAGCATTGAGAAATACAAGGCTCGTTTCGTGGCTAGAGGATTCTCTCAGAAAGAGGGAGTAGACTATGAGGAAACCTTTGCTCCAGTTGCTCGTTATACATCCATCAGGACCATCATTGCAATTGCAGCATCTAAAGGATGGAAGATACACCAGATGGACGTGAAGATAGCATTTCTAAATGGTGTAATTGAGGAAGAGGTATATATTGAGCAACCTAATGGCTTTGAGGTTCATGGGAAGGAGTCTCATGTTTGCAGGCTAAAGAAGGCCTTGTACGGCCTTAAGCAGGCTCCTCGTGCTTGGTACAAAAGAATTGATCGATACCTGATGAGCTTGGGTTTCTCCAAGAATGATGCTGACTCAAACCTTTACTTCAAGGTAATTGATGGCAAAGCATTAATCTTGGTTCTCTATATTGATGATTTAATTCTTACTAGAGAAGATCACCTCATTATCAAATGCAAGAAGGAGTTAGCTTCTGAATTTGCAATGAAGGATCTCGGTCTCATGCACTACTTCCTTGGTTTAGAAGTATGGCAGAAGCCTGATGAGATTATTCCGAGTCAAGGGAAGTATACTATTGACATTCTGAAGAGATTTGGTATGATGGATTGCAAATCCATGTCTACACCTATGGAGACCAACTTGCAGAAGTTGAAAGAGGCTGCAGCTAGTTCAGATTTGGTGGATTCTACATTGTACAGGCAGTTGATTGGATCTTTGATGTATCTAGTCAATACTAGACCAGATATTTGCTATGCAGTGAGTACACTTAGTCAATTCATGTGTGAACCAAGGCAAATACATATAGTTGCAGCGAAGCATATCCTGAGATACTTGTGTGGCATAGTTGGGTATGGCTTGAGATATTCTTCTGGTGTGGACTTGAAGCTGCATGGATATACTGATTTTGATTGGGCAGGGTGTGTTACTGATCGGAAGAGCACCTCTGGATGTTGCTTCAGTTTGGACTCTGTGATGATATCCTGGTGTAGCAGGAAGCAGTCTTTAGTGGCACTAAGCACAGTAGAGGCCGAGTATACTGTAGCTTGTGTGGCAGCTCGAGAAGCAGTGTGGCTTCGGAAGCTCCTTGTAGGATTATTTGGACAATCGATGGAGCCGACTGTCATTCATTGTGATAATCAAAGTTGTGTGAAGCTTTCTGTCAATCCAGTGTTTCATGACAGAACTAAACATGTTGAGATCAAATACCACTATATCCAAGATATGGTATTGAGGAAAGCGATTCAGTTGAAGTATATCAGCACTGATGAGCAGACGGCAGACATTCTCACCAAGCCTCTCTCCAGGATAAAGTTTGTGTACTTTTGAGACAAGCTTGGTATGGTGGAGAATGAAGCCCTAGGTGAGAAAGAGTCTCAATATTAGTGATCTTCTTAATGCATTTCTCTCTGTGAGAGAGATTTGAGGTGCAAGCCCTTGTTAATGCATTTCCCTCTATGAGAGAGATTTGAGGTGAAAGCCCTTGTTTCCACCCTCTGGGAGTTGCCATGGTGGATGTCATGTATGTGACTTCATGACAACATCACGTGAGAGAGTCTGTGATGATTTCCTTGTACTTGTGCTTTTCACCCTGATCCGGTGGACATTTTTCAGTGAAAATTGAAGTGTCTCATTTTTCTCCAAAATCTGCACCATCAGAAAGAGCTCGGTGTCCTGATTCCGACGCAACTCGAACGGAGCGAAAAGGAGTCCGTTTGAACGAGTTATGGCCAGTCAAACCTTTGGTCAAACTGGAATCAGGGGGCGTCCAGGAAGCGAAAAAAATGGCGTCGTCAAAAATCAATGAAATCGGCGTCATCGCGTAGAGCTCGTCGAGACGATTCCGACGGTGTTCGTTTCGTTGAAATCCGACATCGGAGGCTCAAGATACAGCTGGTCAAAGTTTGCAGTTGACTTGTTGAGGTGGACCGTACGGATGCTGACGTCAGTATTCCGTACTGTACAGATGATAAAGTGGTCGAACCAGATTCTAACACGTGGCTTCCCTGTCAGCGTTGTACGGAACCAATCAGATCACGACACGTGGCATCCGCGGCCACGTCATCAGCACAGTCAGCGTACGGGTCTGCACAGTCAGCATCCAGTCAGCCTGCCACGTCATTGTCCGAGTTGGCAGACACGTCATCAGTTTGCACAGTCAGCACATGCGTGGCAGTACAGTTGTCATCCTCGTCAGCATCCACGTCATCGCTGAGTCAGAGTCCACGTCATCAAGATGGGCGAATCAGTCGTCGCCACGTGGCACCTCCTCGGCATGCCACGTGGCCGCACGGTTACTCTCCTCCGTCGACGGTTTAAAAGTAAGTTTGTTTGTTTTAACAAAAGGTAGTTGAAACAGCCCCGGGGATTTGAACAGACGACCTCCCCCGAAACGGCCGCAACATCAACCGTTCCACCAAATCCGGGCGCTCATCTATGATTGGAGTCAGTTTTATTTTGTTAAGTTAAATTTGCGGATGTGTGGATAGAATGGAAGCGGCCGGGTTGGAACCTCCAACCGCCCGCTTAACAAAATACTAAGCGCCCGCTAAGCCATTCGCTGGCTTTAAGACTTATATGGCACTGATTGGTTTTGTTAAATTATTCAGAACCGAATGTCCCTATTTTAAATTAATCCCTACAAATTTCAACAAAGAATCCTTTTTAAGGATTAACCCAAATAACAACCTTCTCAAATTTGTAAAGCCCGACAAGGGCTCAACTATTATTTAAGATTATATGGGAGATTAGGTTGTTTATAAGGGATTTAATAGAGATTATTATGTAAATATGGGGGATTTGTAAAAGATTTTTAGGTATTTTGGAGAGATAAGGAATATCTTGTAAATCTTTTGGTTGAGAGCCAAATTGAGGAAATTTTATGTATTTAAGGGGGGCTTGAGGTGAGAGTAAGCATAAGTTTTCTTTCAGGTGACGAAGTCTTGAAGCTGTGGAGATAATCAAAGAGAGGTCTTGTTGAAGAGTTTTCAGATCATTCTTGCATATCAGAGCGTCGTTACGCTGCCGAAGTGCTTGGAGAATGATTGTGGTGCATTGTAAGCGATTTTGGAGTTAATCGGATCGGTCTCTCTATTGGAGTGGACCCGGAGACGTAGTCACTTTCGTGACGAACTCCGTTATCAAGCGTTGTTTGCACTTCTCTTCTTCTCTCTCTTTCTGTCTTTCATTTCCTTTCTTTCTAATCACCTTGTTATTACTTTCATTCTGTTATTTCCTTAAGTTAATTTCGTTTTAATTAACTTGAAATAATCATTGTAAAGCATTGTAAAAGTTAAGCATTTGAATACTGCAATCTAGTCTAGATCCTATACAGATCAAGTTGGTATCAGAGCTCAGTCGACTAGTATTGTAGTTATTTGTTTTTGAATGCTAACGAGATCCAGGATTCAGAAGGGTGAAGGCAAGCTCGAAGACTTTGATCACGAAAGGATGGGAAAGGCGTAAAACATTTCCAAAGATGTCGGTTCACGGAATGGAGGTTCTGAAGAAATCGATGAGCAAAATTTGAAAAGAGCATTCCTCGAGATGAAGGCTAAGGTGGACATTCTTTTTTTTTGAGGAGACAAGAACGGAAGGAACGTGAAGAAGGTTCGTCGAAGCAAGATTCTCATGAAGACAAGAAAGGGAAACAACATGGAGATGGTGACAAGAAACCAGATCACCCCTTTTCTTCTTCTCCTCCCTCTTCTCCTTCCCCTTCTTCTCCATCTTCTCCTCATTTTATTTCTTCTAATCCTTTCAAGAGTGGGTATAAGCCTAAAATTAAGTTGGATGTAAAATTTGATTTACCAAAGAATATTGTGAGTGAACTTAATCTTTGAAAAATTGGATGATTAGTTCAACAAGTTGAAGTTCTTGTAGGAGTCGAGGAACCTATTAGATGATGTTGATAGGATCAATTAGCTACTCTTAAGTTTAGGAGTCTGACCTTAACCTGGTGGGAGAGTAAGTCTAAAGCAGAAGTCTCACAACATGGTAGAGTCAGTTTAACTTGGGCAGAATTTATTAATGCTCTTAAGAAGCAGTTTTATCCCTTAGGACATATGCAGCAATTAATGATGGACTGGCAAATGTTTAGGCAAGGGAAGGGTCAAGTACATCCAAGAGTACACCCATGAATTGGGGGAAAAGGGCTATTGCTTTGAATGTTCAGCTGTATGCAAGACCTTTGTTGAAGTACATAGGAGTTTGCATTCCTATGGGCACATTTCCATTTTGGTATTGAACCCTTGTAATTTGGATGAAGTGTCTGTTCATGCTACACACTTAGAGTCAAGGGGTAAAGGATCTTTCATTGACAAGTTTGATAATGATGTAAAGAAATCTTCCAAGAATGTAGAGACAGGGAAAGGAAAGAAGGCAGCTACAATTAAGAAGGATGAGAAACTTTCTTGCTCTCATTGTGACAAGAATGGTCATGATGAGGATCACTGTTGGAAGTTGCATCCGGAATTGAAGCCTAAGTGGGCTCAAAGACGGAATCAGAAACAGAAGGGTAAGGACAAATCCACAAATGTTGTTATGGATCTTGGTTCAGATTCAGATGATGAGACTAAGATAACAGCGATGGGTCTAAAAGGTAAAGCTCCTATTTCTGGTGTTTCTGTTGGTAGTTGTGATTCTACTTCTACAGTTAATGATTTCTTTGAAGATGTGAAAAGGAATGAGCTTTTTCATTTAAGGGTTGTTGCTAAGAACAGTAAAATTGATGCACTCATAGATAGTGGTTCACAAGTTAATCTGATTTCAGAAAGTGTTGTAAGAAACTTGGGATTAAAAACTACATTGCATAAGCAACCTTATCCACTAAGAATTTTGGATTTGTAGAAAATATTGACAAGTTGCAAGTAACAAAACAATGCACCTTAAAGGTTCACAATCACTAGTAAATTTGTGGATGAAGTACAATTGTGTAGTTCCTTTGGATATCTGTGGGATAGTGCTTGAAACAGCCCTTATCTTTATAATGAGAAAAGCAATCTTCTGAGGCAACAAAATCATTATCATTTGTTTAGGGATATGGCATTACGATTATGTTGTACATTCTAGCAAGATTGAGATTGATCAATCTTTGCAAATACAGGGACAATTAAAAGAATTAATTAATGCAAGTAAAGAAGAGTTAACTCTTATGTGTCGATTGGTGATTCCTAAACTTGAACTTGGGTAGCTAACCCGAGGTCGGAAGTTGCGGGGATGCACTTGCGGTCTGACATGAGAAAATGATGTAAAGCATTGATGGATCCTTGGATAAAAAATTTCCTGTTGTAAAGGATCGAATGGTTGTTGACTTATTCTCCTTCATTTCTGCATTGGTTTTCAGCTTGATGCTAGTCAATTTTTGTTGGTTAGCGGCTATGGTAATTGATGTAGATGTTTATGGAAGTGATAACATTATGTTTATGTTCAACAACATTGTTGCAGTCTTTATTGTGCTTGTGAGCCAGGTTTTTAGATGTACAGAAGATACAAGACAAGTGGGGAGGCCAAGTCCTCACTTATTGTCAGAGTAAATGCCACTTTTGGAGGTCCAAAAGGTCTTCAGTGGGGAGGCCTGATCCGGTGGACATTTTTCAGTGAAAATTGAAGTGTCTCATTTTTCTCCAAAATCTGCACCATCAGAAAGAGCTTGGTGTCCTGATTCCGACGCAACTCGAACGGAGCGAAAAGGAGTCCGTTTGAACGAGTTATGGCCAGTCAAACCTTTGGTCAAACTGGAATCAGGGGGCGTCCAGGAAGCGAAAAAAATGGCGTCGTCAAAAATCAATGAAATCGGCGTCATCGCGTAGAGCTCGTCGAGACGATTCCGACGGTGTTCGTTTCGTCGAAATCCGACATCGGAGGCTCAAGATACAGCTGGTCAAAGTTTGCAGTTGACTTGTTGAGGTGGACCGTACGGATGCTGACGTCAGTATTCCATACTGTACGGATGATAAAGTGGTCGAACCAGATTCTAACACGTGGCTTCCCTGTCAGCGTTGTACGGAACCAATCAGATCACGACACGTGGCATCCGCGGCCACGTCATCAGCACAATCAGCATACGGGTCTGCACAGTCAGCATCCAGTCAGCCTGCCACGTCATTGTCCGAGTTGGCAGACACGTCATCAGTTTGCACAGTCAGCACACGCGTGGCAGTACAGTTGTCATCCTCGTCAGCATCCACGTCATCGCTGAGTCAGAGTCCATGTCATCAAGATGGGCGAATCAGCCGTCGCCACGTGGCACCTCCTCGGCATGCCATGTGGCCGCACGGTTACTCTCCTCCGTCGACGGTTTAAAAGTAAGTTTGTTTGTTTTAACAAAAGGTAGTTGAAACAGCCCCGGGGATTTGAACAGACGACCTCCCCCGAAACGGCCGCAACATCAACCGTTCCACCAAATCCGGGCGCTCATCTATGATTGGAGTCAGTTTTATTTTGTTAAGTTAAATTTGCGGATGTGTGGATAGAATGGAAGCGGCCGGGTTGGAACCTCCAACCGCCCGCTTAACAAAATACTAAGCGCCCGCTAAGCCATTCGCTGGCTTTAAGACTTATATGGCACTGATTGGTTTTGTTAAATTATTCAGAACCGAATGTCCCTATTTTAAATTAATCCCTACAAATTTCAACAAAGAATCCTTTTTAAGGATTAACCCAAATAACAACCTTCTCACATTTGTAAAGCCCGACAAGGGCTCAACTATTATTTAAGATTATATGGGAGATTAGGTTGTTTATAAGGGATTTAATAGGGATTATTATGTAAATATGGGGGATTTGTAAAAGATTTTTATGTAATTTGGAGAGATAAGGTGATTTGGAGAATATTTTGTAAATCAATTGGTTAGTAACCAAATTGAGAAAATTCTTTGTATAAAAAGGGGTGTGAGGTGAGAGTAAGCATAAGTTTTTTTTCAGGTGATGAAGTCATGATGCTGAAGTGACGGAAGAGGAGTCTTGTTGAAGAGTTTTCAAATCATTCTTGCATATCAGAGCATCGTTACGCTGCCGAATTGCTTGAAGAATGGTAAGGTACTATTGTAATTCAGTTTTGGAGTTAATGGGATGGTCTCTCTATTAGAGTGGACGGTATAATCCACTTCATTATTATTTCAAGTTATCAGCGTTGATTTGCACTTCTCTTCTTCTCTCTTTGTCTTTCATTTCCTTTCTTTCCATAATCACCTTGATTACGTTCTTTATGTTATTTCCTTAAGTTAATTTAGTTTTAATTAACTTGAAATAATCATTGTAAAGCATTGTAAAAGTTAAGCACTTGAATACTGCAATCTAGTCTAGATCCTATACAGATCAAGTTGGTATCAGAGCTTTAGGGTGACTTTTATTGCAGTTATTTGTTTTTGAATGCTAATGAGATCCAGGCTTCAGAAGGGTGAAGGCAAGCTCGAAGACTTTAATCCAGAGATCGGGAAGCGTAAAACATTTCCAAAGA
>VDFB02044082.1:0-12543 GCA_007258455.2 Sequoia sempervirens
GATGATCAAAAACCATCCACCACCTCTACCAAAAATGGTTCTTTATCCCTTGATGGTTGCACCAATGGATAGGGAACCTCTTGATTGAATGATGCAAAGGTTGATTTATTCTAGGGTTTGTGAATAGGGCACACAAGTCAAATTTGGTATTTTTTTCATCCTTCACTTGTTTATAGGATAGTTTATCTACATAAAATTCTCTAAGTTCTCATCTCTTGTTTGACTGACTACTTATTTGCTTGCTAATTGAATCTACATGTGATAATATTGATTCAAGTGATTGAGAAAGTGTGGTTCTATGCGAGGCTAAGCTTGCAGGATCTTTCAACCTTGCAATTATATCCTCAATTTTTTTTTGGTTATTTTTTAATTTGTCCCATAAAATTTTCTTGAGTTCCTGAAGCATGTTGAGGAATTGTTGGAGGTGTTTGTTGGGATATTTCTTTGACATGGATTTGGGGTTAAGAAGAATCAAGATGTTGAAGAGGAATTTTAGGAGGGTTTGGAGGTGAATTATAGTCTCTTAAAAATTAAGTAAATTTACATCAAAAAACATATTAAATCTACCTATTTAATAATAAATTCACACAAAAAAACAATAAAAACTTAAACTCCTTTGACCTCCTTGACATCGTGGCAGTATTTTGGTGAATATTCAGTGAAGAAATGATACTTCCTATAATGTGAGCATGCTCTTGAGGGTTTGCAAGTCACCAAGAAACAAGAAAATGTAGAATACAAAATGGATGAAAGTTGATTTTTTTGTTTATATTAATTATAATGCGCTCACATTATGAATTTTTTGAAATTTGAAAGATGGTTGGCCACTTTTTTGTCCCCATATTTCTGCACCAACCCCCTCATGATACTGTAAGGAACTTCAAATAGATATAATTTCATCAACCGTACTTGAACTTGTCTCAAATGGATTTTCTTCCTTTTGGTGTCATCATTTTATTCTTTCCTCTTCCAACAAACTTTCTTGAGATGCCTTGATTTATTGTAGTACCAACATTTTCCCTTACCCTTTTTGCCTTTTGACTTAGATATGATGTACCTCTTAATTCTTCTGCTTTTTCTATAGATCAATCCCTAACCACCATTGCTTCTGATGTGGAGGTTTCTATGTTATCTTTCCTCCGCACCTCTTCAGACAACAAAGCTCCCACAATAGAATCAAATTCAAGGGTTTTAGTTGTGCTAAAGCTAACAAAAGTGACTAAGTGATTCTAGGATTCAAGCAATGAACACAATAATGTAACTACCTTGTCTTCATCTTTGAATTTTACACCCATACTAGCTAATTGACATATAAGAGTATTAAAAATATTTAAATGGTCAATGGTTTTTATACCTTCTTTCATTCAAAAAATATACAACTTCCTCTTCAGGTGAATCTGATTGGTAAAGAATTTTATCAGATAAAGACTCTCCATTTTACTCCATAAGCTTGCTATTGTTTCCTCTTTAATAATATTGAAAAAAACATCATCTGCTAAACACAACTGAATTGTGCTAAGAGCCCTTGTATCAAGATCCTCCCAATCCTTATCAGTTATATTTGCATATTTCTTTGAATTTCCTACCAATACTTTATGGAATCCTTGTTGCACTAACAAATCACGCATCTTGACCTTCCATAGCTCAAAGTTATTCTTTCCATTGAATTTTTCCACCTCAAACCTTGCATTCAAAACCTTTGCTATTTGATGCTACAAAACAAACACCAAATACTAACACAAACACTATAAAATAACTTCTCTGATACCACTTGTTATGGAAATCAAAACATAAAACCCACAAATACGAAAATGTAAAACCCACAAATTTAAAATAATATTCCAAGAAAAGTTAGTTCCAAAGAAATAATGAAGAAAATTAAATGGAATAATAGAATAATAGACAAGACACATATTTATGTGGTAAAACCTTGACAATATGCCAAGGAAACATCCACGGGGAAAAGTATCAGTATTATTGTTGCTCAAAGAAATTGATTACAATCTTCATACAACTGCTTCTTTACAACTATTTTTCCTTCAAGGCAACAAGAAATATATATATATCTTCAACTTGTGTCAAACTTAGAAAAACCTAGCTTTGTTTTTATTGTTTTATCTTTTTGTCTTAAATATTTATCTTTTCCAAAGATAATATTTTTCTTTATTTCTATTCTTGTTGTAGCTTTTTGACATGAAGTGGCATGAAAAGAGGCACTAGAATCCAACACCCACACATTAGTTGTAGCTTCTCCAATAGATAAGACTAATGCACCTCCATCATCTTGATATGTTGTATTTACTGAACATTTTCCTTTGATTTACTTTCCACCTTCTCGTATGACCAAAAATTCTTTTTTATGTGGCCTTCCTTGACACAAAACCAATAACCTTAATTTCTACCTCAATATTTAGATCTATTATTAGATTTAAATTTATTGTTAGATTCATATCTTCTTGTATTGTAATTTCTTCCTCATTCTTAAGATCTCCCTTGCTACTTGTTTCTAAAGCATCTCTCGATGAGGTACCCTGATTTTACCTTCTCATGTTCTCACTGAGAAGAATCCCAACAACATCATTAAAATTTAACATGCTCCCCTTCTTATCAGATATTGAGTTGCTAACAACCATAACAACTCCTTCCTAGCTATCAGGTAAAGAACACAATAGCAAGATAGCCTTTTTTTCATCTTCTAATTTTATATTGATAAAAAATAATTGCATGATAAAAGTATTAAATTAATTCAAGTGGTTTGATACATTACTACCTTCATCTTCAAGTTGTACAAATTATTCATTAAGAAAAAATTGCTCGAGGTTGAAACTATCTTGTACATATCAGACAATCGATCTCATAAATCCTTCACTGTCTTCTTCATTGCAACATTAAACAAAACATTATTGGATAGAGAGAGGATAAATTTTGTTGCTACCTTGTTCAATTTTTCTCAATCTTCATTGGACATCGCAACACGTTTCTTTGATTTTCCCTCTATTGTAATTGAGAGGTATTTTTTAATTAAAATCACTTCTAGCAGCAATTTCCACATTCCAAAGTTTTTTCCAAAAAAATTTTCAAGTTTTCTTTCTTCCTTCTCTCCTAAATTTCCCCAAATTTGACACCACTTGTTGAGTTTAAAGTGCAAATAGAATATCAATTTTAACTAATAAAATATACCAAAAATTAAATGCATAAAACAAATATATAGAACAACAACACCAATTTATGTGGTTGACCAAAGAATGGCTACACCCACGGGAAAATTAGAGCATATAGCTCTTATTATATGCATCAATTTGAATACAACGTTTTCAATGATTACCAAATGAAAGAGAGAAAAATATTTAATGTTCTCTTCAGGGAAAATGAAAAGTCATGAGAAGGGAAAGACAAAGAGGTAGTGGTTGCACTTCACAACCAACAATACCCATACCAAGTTTGTACCAGGACTGGTGTAGCCTTAGCATGTCTAGGGTACATCCTTGGGCCTGTTGGTATTCCCTAAATATGTTTGAGATGTATTTGGGGCTAGCTCATAGGCCTAGGGATGTATCCTAAAAGTGAAAAAAGAGAGTAAAAGGTGAACTTTAATCTAACCTAAACTAACCTTAAAAAGTGACTACTAAATATTAAGTCATTAACCATACAAAAGTTTTCATTCTAGTAGTAACTAGCAGTACCCAAGTGAATTATGGCTATTTTCATATTTTTGGTTGTACTCAACTATACTAAACCTGGGTAAAAAATAATTTGGAAAACTACGAAAGATGAACTGTTTATAATTTGGTTTTTATGCCATCCAAGGAATTGAACACTTTAAAGGTTCCCTAAAAGCACAATTCTATAATGTACAAGTTGAAACAAAGAAAATTGTCGCTCTATGTTGAGGGAGATAGATCCAATTTTCTTCAAGTTTCATTCAAGGAAACCCTAGAGATCTCAATCCAAGGAATAGAATGAGGGAAAGAGATCTACAATAAGGTGTCCTAGGGTGTGATTAAAGGCTAAAAGGGGGTTCACCACCAAGCAAGGGCTTGGAAAGACAAGAAATGAATGTAACATGCAAAACCTAACTAGATGACCTAGGAAATGAAACTAAAATACAAAATGACAAACTGCAAATGAACAAAGGTGCACCTAGAAGAAGGAAAACAAGCTCCAAAACCTTGAAATCTTGCTATTTGATGCCCACTAGGACTCATACGCCAGTATGGGTGATTTAGTCCTAGACTAGGGTTTCTATGCCAAAACTAGAATCTCACAAGGATAGATTTGAATCTCCTAAACCTTGGAAAATGTCAGTACTAGGACTCATATGCCCAAGGTGGTGATTTAGTCCCAATATTAGGGTTTGGCTGAAATTATGGTATTCTTTGGTGATCTCATGTAGCTTCCTTCATGTGAAATCTACAAGTTAGAAACCCTGATTTGCAACTTGTAGGTGACTTTTCGTGATCTTGCATGTAAGGAGACAACTCCAACAACTTTCTTCAATCTTGCAACTTAGTCTTCAAAGATCCTTCAAGCTCCACAACACCTAGATTTGCAATCACACATGTAGAGAGAGAAAAACTTGTTGATTGTTAGGGAATAGGGGTTTGCCTTGGTCAAACCTCGTTTAGGTAATTAAACCTTATGATGAAACAATGAAATATGAACATGAAACATGAAATATGAAACGTGAGAAATGATACCTTGAATGATGTCTCTTGATGTAAATCAACAATCTAACATGAAGTGGCCATGTAAAATGTAGATATTGATCTTGAATTAGATATGAAATGTTCAATGCTTAATCTTGGATCTTGAATGCTACATCACAATACTAGCTCAACAACATGTTTGATGCTTTATGCCCTTGACATGATAATGGATCTTGAATTGCAGCAATAAATGATGAAGAAATTTTCCTTTGAATGCCTTAGAAATGCTCTTGAATACTTTATGAAGCTCTTGTGAAGTCTTAGGATGCTTGACTCTTGATTGCTTAGGTTGATATTATGATTACTTAGGTTAATATTATGATTGCTTAGATGAAATAATGATTTGAAACCTTGTTTATATAGGAATTCTATCTAACTTACCATTTATTAGATCCCAAATGCTGACATTCATGAAATTTGAATTCAAAACCCTAATTTCCTACTCAAAACCCTAAAAAGGGGCTAAATGGGACTTATACACCCAAGGTGGCGTATGGGTCCCACAAGCCTTTTTAGGTAGAGGAAATGTTAGGGACTGAAGATATTAAGTGTATTTGTTGATTATGTCAGGATCTCGGTTGAAATAAGCCTCGAGATGCATAATAAAGGGTCTTAGGGTCCTACTAATGATGATACGAAGGTCATAAATGCAAGAGGGCCCAAAACTTAGTGTGAAGGTGTAAATAAATACACTTTACGACATTAAGTTAAGGACAAATTAGGCCTATTTAGCTTAAAAGGGCCCTAAACCTAATGTGAATGTGTAAAACACATTACAATACTAGATCAAGGAAACATTAGGTTCATTTTAATGTTAATCATTCCCAAATTAAGTGTGAAAATGTAAAGGGATACATTTTTCTACACTACACAAGTAAAATCATTGAGAAAAGTGAATATTTTTTTAATTACAAATTTAATTAATAGTAGTGTCAGAATAATGTAATTAGTAAGTTGGTTTCATGAAAAGGCACACATCAAGTATTTTCATTTGAGATGTTAATTTGAAAATCATCATCACTATTAATAAATAAAAACACATTTGAACTTGATTCTTTTTTATAAAATCATCAATGTTGACCAAATACTACTTATGATAACGCTTTAAAAATATAAATGTGCAGTGCTTGACAAAACTATACATATTTGTACCTATCAATTTCATTTGATAGAATTTTATTAATAAAAATTTACATTTTTGACTATTTATACCTATCAACCATTTGAAAATAAGTTAATAGTAATAAATTACATTTGACTCATGTTTCTACATTCTTGAACCTCTTTAACCACCAAGCCCTGAGTAGGACAAATGGATCTCCCAAATACTTTAGTTTATATTTAGCTTGACATTTGAATAAGATCTTCAAATCTAGCCATGTGATGAGGCTCCAAGCCAATGTGTATCATTATGTCAACCTCATCCTTTGGACCTGCCATGAATATCACACCCTGTGCCCTCCCTTAAATCACAATGTTTCCACACACTGACCTTATCTCTTTTACCAATTCCAGGTCTCCTCCCATATGCAACCTTTATGTTACAAGAAAACCATTCTCTAAGCACAAAAATCTATTTTTCAACTCCATAAAATCTATTCTTGACCTCACATAGTTGTCACTTATTGTATCTAAGCCTTCCTATAAATTTTCCACCTTCTCATAAAATGGATGATCCTGTAGCTCTTTGGTAGTGGCCTTAGCATAGGTTGTAATTATTGCATTATCAACAAACTCCCAAGGAAGAGGTGGTTTAAAATTTGATCTGACAACAATCCATATATACAAAACAAATTAGTTATGATAGTGTTATAACAAAAATTAGTTCACATGACAATGCTAAATTTAAATATGATAACTATTAATTTATACTGTAATATACCTTATGTTCACTACAAACTACACAGTTGAAACATCTTCTAACTTAATGTTTCCAATTGCAACAGTCCTTGCACACCACATGTGTGCCAATGTTTCCATGAACTGCATGCAATTCTTAACCCCACCATTTTAGCCTTTGAGGACCTCAACCAATTTTCCTGATAACGAGATTACCCTAATATTATAATTATTTGATGGAAAGGGCAAGGATGGCCTGTTCATTCACAAAATGGCACTTGCATCAATTGCAAATGGCTTTGTGTCCTCTTCATGCTCGAATTCTATCTGGAGAGGAGATTAGGCCTTCAAACAGGTCCTCAATGATTGGTATGAATGCTACTTATCCCTTTATAGCTAAGTGAGAGAATTTATTAACAAAATCATCCAATGAAACTCTATCCATAAGATTGTGACTTATATAAATTCTCACAACAAAGCCACCACATCTAAAATGAGTTATTTGCAATGAATCACATTTTGTGTTTAAGCATTATTCTTCCTGCACAATAATGGATTCAACAAATGCTCCATATTGGTTGGCTTAGTGGTGAAGGTGCATGCACATCTTAATGAAGAAAATATATAGGGTAAATGAAAAGGACAATCCCAAGCCACTAAATGCACGTACATGGTTCTCATTTGAGTTGAACAGTAAAGCCCAACCAACTAATTTGGTGCATTGAGCACAACACATAAATTTTTGGGTTTCCATTGAATAGCCGATGCCTTCAACACAACATATAAGCTCTTCTTAAATTGATGTCTGGCTTAATGCTGACTGTAATGTCCCTTATTTGAGATATTCTTAGGTTTTTCCCTCAAACCACAATTCTAATTAAAATAAGAGATGCAATATATTTAAGAATAATGAAATTACCAATTAAATTGTTCTTGTAAGATAAATCTTGGTTTAGGTCTTACACACAATATTAGTCACTAGAAATTGACATTAGATTATAAGCCACTATATGTTATATTATAATATATATATGTGTGTGTGTATAACTAGTCATTAGTAAACATCATGATATCCATACACATTAGTCAATCAAAAATATAATTAATGCAATATCCATTCCAATATGGATTCCCATAACAATCTTATTAGGAATTTGTTGAAATTATTGCAAATCTAGGTCTCAAGTTTGGTGGCCCTTGCATTGTGAGAGCATGGAAAGTGGGTCATCCTTCCATCCCTCAGTCCACCTTGGAGGCTGGCCATTGTCCTTGATCAAGCCCAGGAGCACTTATAAGCCTCCTATCCCATGAGGCCTAACCCCCTATCTGTGGTGTGCTTGATAAGAGCATGAAGACTACCTCATTTCCACCAAGCTCGAGAGCGCACATATGCTTTCCAGTCCACAAGGCTTAAACCCCTATGAGTGGTGTACTTGATGGTGAGTCTGTCGGACTTTCACCTTTGGTGAACTCAAAAAGTTGATCTGCCTTCCTGTTTTGCAATCCATTTCTCTAAATTCAAAATAGGTTATTATACGAATCTATTATCCCATATTCATTATAAAGGAAAAATTATAATTACTTAAAAGGATCAATAATTGTTGCATCATTATTGTGCATGATCGTATATAAATATAATATATATTATATATATAATTATTTCTAATTAAATTTAAAACTCACTAATCTTCTTACTAGAAATAATATTTATTCTAATATGTTTCCTTATCTTTTCAATTCTTATTTCTCTTTGTTCAATTGCTTCCTTGATTTCCTTGATCCAATTGATGTCTTTCACAAATGAATTGTTCTCCTTTTTATATCTCCCATAGAAAGGGTCACATCTATTCATTAACTAAGGGACACACCCTTCTATAACCAAGCCATGCCTTTTATTCTTCCTTAATTGTTAATGATTTCTGCTTTTAATTTAATTAAGATCTACATTTAATCTAAAGTCTTCACTATGTTATTGTTTCCTTCTATTAATATGGAATTGCTGCTATTTAATATTCTCCACTTTTGAAGTCTCCTTTGGCAACAATTATTTTGTTATTCCTGTGTAGGTTGCAATCAGGATTTATGGCAGGGATATGACACTGACCTAAAAAGTTGGAAGGGCTTATGCAGTGGCAACCACTAGTTGTTTATATGGAAATCAGGGTCTTATGTAAATAATTGGTGTAGATTTAAATTCACTAAAAATTTAGGTATTATGTAAATAACCTGTAGATTGACTACAATTCAATGCAAATTCAAGTTAAAAAAAACTATCTTTAAAGCATGAATCTATATTGTCATCTCTTCAACTTCTACCAAAATCACCGAACACAATCCTCTCATCCCTTTATCAAAAATTTACTAAATATACAACATGAAATATTTGTTTAACTTGAAAAGATAGGAGTTGCTAATCTTTTGGTGTTTGTTTTGTAGACTGGGGTAGTAAACAAAGCTGGGTGAAGGCAGGATTTGAATAGTCAATAGCTTTCAGCTCTATTAAAGACAGTGGACTTGTACAAATGGAAAAAGGCACTCCTGCAACATTATAGTCAATCTGGAATCTTCCTTACTCTGAATTAAATGAGAGTCTACCACACATGAAGTCGTATGTAACGAGAATCTTACTTAGTGATTGTATGGTTAGGGAGACAATCTCATCGAAGGGTATAGTGGGTGAGTAGTGAAAAAACACAGGCATTTTAAGATATGACCCATGGATATTTGGTCTATGTTGCTTAGGAAATATGACCATCTCTCCTTGAACTTCTCTAGATGTACTTTTGTAAAAATCTCCCTTTTAACTCAAAGATCAGAAAGAATAGACACCTCCATTTGCTAATGCAGGTTATAAGTACAAAAATCTATGAAGGCTTGCGACCATGGAAGATGACCTAAAAATTCATTTTCTCCATTAATTTCTAATACTATGATACAGTTACCATAGGCTTTTGTCGATTGCGAAATATAATATAATGCAAGCATAAGTATCTTATATTATGTTGAATTTAATTTTATTTGTCACGAAGTTCGTTCTCATCCTCTTCTATAACACCTACTAAATTTTATATGGATAATGATGCCTCAAGATTTGAATTGGTTATTTAATCATAATGTCATTGCATAATCATGATGTCTTGAATATAGTATCATTAAAAGCATACAATTGAATTAGTTGGAGTTCATATCTCCAAAATTTTAATTAGTGATGACTGTTCAAAGATTCATCACAATGCCCTTGTTTGACTTGTCATACTATGGTTTATCTTAGTGTACATCTTTGGGTCTCACTTTGGCTCTTTTCTGATAGAGGGTTCTGGACATTTATATTGCTCTTAGTCATGTCCTTGGGGTAACATGACTAATATTGTTCAAAGTGATAAGATTTCAAGACTTTTTCATCTAGTTCAGGGAAAAATTTAGTGGCGAATCACTTTAGTGGGATTTTGGGACTTTTTCATGACTTGGTGTTATATTGCTCTTAGTCATCTATAGTTCTCCTCCTGTCCTTCCCCCTCTCTCTCTTTCCACCCACCTCTCCTACTTCTCTCTATCTAACCTATCCTCTATGCCTCTTTCTCCTCCTCCCTCCTTCCTTCTCTCTCTCTCTACATCTCTCTATCACCTTTCTCTCTCACTTCTCCCTCCCTCTCTCTCCTCCTCCTCTCTACTCTCTCTCTATCTCACCTCTCTCTCTCACCTCTCCCTCCTCCTCTCCTCCTTATTTTTGCTTCTCTCTATCTCCAGCTTCTCTCTCTATCTCTCTCTATTTATCTCTCTCTCTCTCTCACCTCTCTCTCTCCATCCCTACCTCTCCCTCCATCTCTCCTTCCCTCTCTATTTCTCTCTACCTACCTATCCCTCTATCCCTCTTTCTCTCTCTATTGATGAGCTTGATTAATATCTAGTTTTCTCTTGTTTAGTTCATATATTTTAAACACTTTAAGCTGCTTATTTCATATACATTCTTGAACTTATATACCTTTTATATATTTTATGCCATCCAAACCAAACTTTGATGAATGAAAATATGATAATGATATGATGATGTTTTCATGGATGAATGTGTATGAAATTTTGTATTAATCTGTGTTTAATTCATGATTGTTAATGGTATGTATGCTTTAGATGAAACTCACTCCTTGTAGCCAGAAGAATAGCAACCCACAACCAAAGGATTCCAGGCCGATTGCAGGGGAGATCCCAAGGATGCTGAAAATGTGACAGTTCTAGAAATGATGGAAGTGATCATTGTAGTGGTCAGTTGTGAGTCATTAGAGCATTCAATAAGACAATGGAGGAAAGAAGTTTTCAATAATTTGGAAATTGATGTGACTATTTGCATAGAGCACGTCTCTATCATATGTTAAAGCATAGTTGTAAACCTATATGTTTTCTTCTATATTTTTTAGTTATAGTTTTAGCTGCAAAGACTTTGTCTCTCTCTCTCTCTCTATTTTGAAGGAGAGTGGACATCTTAATTTAATTTTTATTTTCAGTCCTTATGCAAATAAACCTCCTCGCGAACCTATATAGTTGGATGTGATATGTTTTGATAGTTATAGTTTTATTTCACAAATAATATCTTTGTTAGTTTTCTATTATGCGTTCATGAATGAGAAATCTATGAATATTCTTGTCAGATTGTAGAGTTTAGTTATATACAATAAAGATGTTCCAGTTTACTGTTATGATTAGTTGAATAAATGTATAGAATATATGTTATCAAAATGAAAACAATAAACACAAATAATAGAACTTTAAACTAAAGAAATGCTAATTAATTTGATTTCAAATAAAGAAATGAAGCTTCCTCAGAGGCGTTCCATCTTCCTCTATCTCTAGAGATTTGTTCGAAGCAACTGATCTCAGATTGTGTAAGCTCAGCTTCTCCAAATGGCAGTCTGCAGAATGAGTATGCAAAGTGATAAAGCTTCTCTATGCTATATGCTGGTGGAGGTGAGAATGCTGACGGATATGCACAGGGGCTGTGGATTATGCACAGGGGCTGTAAATTGAGGATGAGATGGATATGCTATGATATGCCATGATTCTATACTATGCAATGAAACAAGAATGCTGTGAATGCTAAAAGGCTTATGCTATTGAAATTTGACTATAATTATTCTATTGAAAGCTTCTGTGTAATTTCACAGACCCAGTAGTCCTTTTTATAGCTTTTTGCAGGCACAATCCTGGCTGGCAAGAATTAACGGCTGTGAGGTTGTCTGGTAAGTTTGAATGGTGAGAGATGGAGAGGTTGAGATGGAGGATATTAGGAAGGTTAAGGAGAGAAATGGATGCTAATCTTCAACCACAGGAACAAGCCCGAGGAATGATAGAAATTTAGCCAAATTTTCTGTTATTTCAGGTTTGTTTCACGGTTGTTGAAGATAATTCCCAAATTTATTAAATAAATAAATTTATTTAATTTCATTTATGTGAATTTGATTTTTGATTTTTAGAACTATAGAATATTTAATTAAATATTTTGGAATATTTAATTGTGATGTGACTTTAGAAGAAATATGGAATATTTGGAATCAAATTAGAGGAGTTAATTAAATATTTGGAATATTTAATTGTGAATGGTATTTTGAATGAATGTTGAGAATTTCTAGAAGAAAAGAATATATGATCTAAATTTGAATAAAATATTTAAGTCAAGATTATATGATAATTAATATAAATAAATTGTAATGTTTATTTAATTAATTAAGAAATAGATAAGAAAAGTGATTAAATAAACTTATTTATTTAATCGAGATGAAATAATGAATAATGTAGATTGAATTCAAAGATTTAATTAAATATTAAAAATATTTAATTAATTACTAGACTATTGTGATGTGACCATTTTCAAGTGTATACATTTTTCCCCTCTTTGAAGTGATGTGTTTTACACATTGCTTCAAAGAATTTTGAAATTTTCCCCAAATGTTGACTGTCGCATGTTGATAGGTATATGCCCCCTCAAACGATGAATTGATAAGATTTT
>VDFB02044083.1:0-27449 GCA_007258455.2 Sequoia sempervirens
GTTCATAACCATATGATTTTCAAAAAATCTCCCATATCTCCTATATCTCCCATTTACAATAGTAAATCTTCAAAAATCCCCTTTAAATATTACTAAATCCTTATTAACCTTCTTAGATTTATCTAAACCCCTTTAAAATCCCTTAATAATCTTTACAAAAATCTTGTAAATCTTATTTTAAGCCCACTTTTAATATTTTGATATCGGGTTTTAAAAAGCTTAAGGGTTTAGTTATGTTAAATATGGGAGAAATATGCTTTTAGCTTTGTTTTAAATAGAACCGTCACCCAATTCATATCTAAACCGTGCGCTTGGCGCACCAACAGGGGGTAAGAATGGCAAGAGGGGGGTTAGCAGTTCAAATTACCCCCCCCTCAAAATTTTCTTTGATCTTCATCAAAAGAATTCAACATCCACTCTAAGTTAGAGAAAATCTTGTGGATGGTTGGTGGAGCGGATGTTTAGAAACAATGAGATTGGGGGTTTGACCCCCAACCAAAAATTTTGATGCACCATTCATTCTAATTGATGAACTGACCACCACTAGAGGAGCTCAAATGAGGTGCCACCTAGCACCTAATGATTGTGCCATGTGGCACACTCTCATTCGTTGTCAAAGACACATCACCACCCAGTCACCGCATAGTCAGCATCAATGCTAGAATATACAGATTACCACATGTCAATGCCTAATTCATCCATGTCACCATATGGTATGCCACATCAGCATGTTGACGTCGAGCTGACATCAACGTCTATACAGTCAAAGTCAACCTTTCTGCGCAAACATTGATTGGCGGTAACTTTCACATACCAGCTCTAATTCAGGCGAAACGAGCGGTGTTGGCGACAAGCTCTTCATTTTGACACCATTTTTGACCAATTTTAGAATGATCATTTTTTTCCCTTGCAGCCTGCCTCTGGTACCCAATTTGACCCAACTTTGACTAAGCATATCTTGAGCGTACGAGCTCCTTTTGACTCCATTCAAATTGCGTTGGGTCTTTTTTTCTAAGCATTTCAACTTGGTGATGATTTTTGGAGCATATGGAACACTTCAAATTTTGGTGAAAAATATCCACCTGGATCAATCCTCCCCACTGGAGAGCTTTTGGACCTCTGAAAGCTTGATTACTTGGAAAGTAAGTGAGGGTAAAGTTCCCTCACTTTACCAATCTCCATCCATTTTTCCTTGCTTGGATTCATACCCTTCAATCCCACTCTGAGGTACTCGACAACTCCTCTTCATGAATTCCTAACATTCTTGTCGAGGATGACATCCTCTTGCAGCTCCGACATATACTCAAGTGAAAGATCATCAATGGATGGAACCTAAATGTCAGTGTCTTCATCCAATATCATTGGAGGCTCATACAACTTTAGATTCTCTACATTTACAACTGAGTAGATGTGCATGTATGGAGGAAGATTTAGGTGAAAGGCATTAGTATCGATCTTCTCTAGGATCTCAAAAGGACCATACCTAATCATCTTGAGCTTTCTTCCTTCACCTTACATTCTTTCCTTGTTGATATGTAACCAAACTCTGTCTCCAACCTAAAAATGATGATCGATGCGATTCTTATCATGCTAGGCTTTATACTTTGTCTGGATCTTCTCCAACTATATTTCCACTGCCTAATGAATTTCTTGGACTTTCTAGATAAACTTCAAAGCCTTCTCTGCATCATGGCATCCATCTTCAACATCATCCTTCCCAAAAGAAAATTCCATTGGTGTTTTTGGAAGATACCTAAAATATGTCTCAAAAGGATATCTTTTTGTAGAAGAGTGTGTTGCATGGTTGTAAGCATGCCACACATAGTGTAAATTTTTATCCCACAACTTAGGATGTTTACTGCAGTAACCTCTGAGAAGATGCACAATTGTCCTGTTCACTACCTTTGTCTGTCCATCAGTTTGCAGATGGAAAGTTGTACTTTTCTTCAGTCTAGTGTCCATGAGTTCCCAAAATGCTAACCAAAATTCCCCCAAGAATTGAGAATCTCGGTCCAATACAATATAAGTAAGGAGCCCAAAATGAACCCATACAAATTGAAAGTACAAATGTATTGTCAGTTCAACGGTGACCTATTTTTTACAAGGAATTGGAACGCACATTTTGTTGAACCTATCAACTACCACAAATAGATAATCATGTCCCTTCCTAGACATGAGTAATCCCCCAACAAAATCCATTGAAACACTTTCCCATGGATGGGATGGTACAAATAGAGGTGTGTACAACCCTAATTTCTTATTGCTAGGCTTGTTTGTTGCACACATTACACAACCTCTAATGTACTTAGATATAGTTTCTTGCATACGAGGCCAATAGCAATATTTTTGCAGTTGTTCCATTGTTTTGCTTACCCCAAAGTGTCCAGCAATCAATGACGTGTGTGCTTCTCTGATTACCTATGCTTGTTCATCTTTTGGAATACATAACTTTCCTAAATGATACAACAATTTATCCTACACATAGTAATCTTTCTCTTCTACATGTTTACCTACAATTAGAACTAAATAAATATCCTTAAGATCTTTTTCATTAGCATATTGTTCCTGAAAACTTTCATGGACCATAGAACTACCTTGAAGGATAATCATAGCATTCATTATGGGAGGCCTAGACAACATATCTGTTACTTTATTATGGGCACATTTTTTATACTTAATTACCAAATGAAACTGTTGAAGAAAATCCATCCACCTAAAGTGCCTACTTTGTTGCAGTTTGGATTGTGAGTGCAAGTATTGAAGTGGTTGGTGATCAGTGTGGATTACAGTTTCTTTCCCCATTAAGTATTGTTTCTATTTTTTAACACTTTGTACTAATGCATAAAATTCCTTATCATAAGTAGGATAGCTACTTACTATAGATGTAAGGGTTTCATAGTAATATCATATTGGTTTACCTCCTTGCATGAGTACTGCTCCCATGGAAAACCCACTTGCATCTACCTTGATTTTGAATGGTTGTTGTAAATCTGGTAAAGCCAGAACTGGTGCGGTACTCAATTTTCCCATCAGAGTGTCAAAGGCCTTTTGTTATGGACCTCTCCACAGGAAAGTTTTCTTTGTATTGGTTAATACATGCAATGGTGATGCAATGTAAGAGAAGTTGGTGATGAACTTCCTCTAGTACTGTACTACACCTAAGAAAATTTTGGCTTCTATGATTATACTTGGCTAAAGCCATTTTATAGTAACTTCAACCTTCGTAGGGTCTACTTTCAATTTACCACCTCCTACGACATATCCTAAGTACACTAAGGATGCCTTAGTGAATTCGCATTTAGACATCTTTACAAAAAGTTTTTCTTTTTCTCAATACATCAAAAACTTTCTTTACATGACTTACATGATCTCCACAAGTTCGACTGAATACAAGAATATCATCTAAATAGACTATGACAAAATCATCAATAAAAGGATGAAAGACATCATTCATGACTCCCAAAAAGGTAGCTAGTGCATTAAAAATCCCAAATGGCATGACCAACCACTCGAACAGTCCATGTTTTGTCTTAAATACAGTTTTCCAAATATCATTTTCAGAAATTCTTATCTGATGATATCCACTACACAAGTATAACTTAGTGAAATAAACTACACGTCTCAATTGATCAAGTAAATCATCTATTTGGGGAAGAGGATACATGTTCTTTACCATTATCATGTTTAGGGCTCGGTATTCAATGCACATTCTCTATGAATCATCCTTCTTTGGAACCAACACAATTGGAGAACCACAATGAGATGTACTGGGACGAATAACTCCTTTCTCAACTAACTCCTAAACCTGCTTTTTGATTTCCTCATTTTGCAAAACTGATAAACAGTACATGCCAATGTTTGGAAGAGGCACATCCTGCTATAATTGGATTTCATGTTGTATCTCTCTCTTTGGTGGCAATCCCTTCGGCTCCTAAAATAAGTCATCATAGGCGAAACCTACTTTGACCAATTTAGCTTTACGCTCTGGATCACACCCTTTGAATGCCTTACATTTTTCATCCTCTTTAGCTTTTACAATCATTAATACAAATTTCTTACTTGCATTGACTAACCTTTTCATTTGTCTAGTATTTACCAGTGTTAGATTAGTCTTTATCTTATGTGCACATAAAATGTATTCTATACCATCCTTAAAAAGATGATACTTATTCTCCCCCCTATAAAATATTGCTTTTCAATCATACAGATAGGGACTCCCCAGTACAAGACCACAAATATCTAAAGGGACTACAACAACTTCTACCTCATCTATAAAGTTTGTAGTGATAGCAAATCTTAACTTACATTGCTTTGTTACCTGTAACTGTGCAACATTGCAAACCCATCCAAGAGGGTATGACTTCAGATGAGGTGTTGTAGTCAATTTGAGCTTTTTAACAACTTCTTCAGATAGTAGATTTACTTGAGATCCTGTATCAAATAAAGTATCAACCTTAGTATGCTTTGTTACAACCCGAATATGAAATAATTCATTTCTTTGCTTATCAACCTTAGGTGGAGAACATTCTTTACTTGCACTTGCACTTGTATTTGAAAAAATTGTATCAGAAGAAAGAGATATACCTTTTCCTTTACCTTGGATCCCGGCAACAACAATCTTTGTCTCATCCTTGAAATCAGATCTAAGATCCTGTTGTACTACAACAACAGTCTTTTGTTTTCCATTGTTTCCTTCGTATTTCTTCAGCCTTAGTTCTAGATGCAGCTTCCAGCACTTTGAATCATCTGCCCCTCTTTCTTGCAATGGGAGAATGTGGGCTTATCACCCTCCTTCTTAACTATAGCAATATTTTTCCCCTTTCCTTTGCCTTTGGATTTACCTTCAAGCTTAGATGGCTTCTTTTCAGACTTATCAATGAAAGTACTCTTACCTCTTGACTCTAAGTGTGTGGCTTGTACACATACTTCATCCAGATTACTAGGATTTAAAACCAAAATGGAATGTCTTAGATAAGAGTAAAGACCACCTATGTACTTAAGCAATGTGTCCTGGGTGTATAATAGGACATTTAATGCAATAGCCCTTTTCCTGAATTCATAGGTGTACTCTTGGACAGTTTGACCTTTCCCTTTCCTAAAAATTTTCTAGTTCATCATTAATAGCATATGGCCTAATGGATAAAATTGCTTCTTACGAGCATTAACAAATTCTTCCCAAGTTAAATTGACTCTACCATGTTGTGAAATTTATGCCTGAGTTCTACTCTCCCACCAGGTGAGAATTGTTCCTTCCAACTGAAGAGTAGCTAACCGGTCCTAGAGGCATCATCTAAGAGACCTTGAACTCTACAGTACACTTCTACTTGTTGAACCCAATCATCCAATTTCTCAGCATTTAATTCCCCACAATACTTAGGTATATCAAATTTTAGATCCAATTTAATTTTAGGCTTATGTGCACCCTTGAAAGGATTAGCAGAAGAAATAGAATTTATAGGACAAGAAGGACAAGAAGGAGAAGATGGAGTTGGAGGAATTTTTGGAGGCTCATGATCACCTCCTAGTCTTCTCCCTTTGTCCTCTCGATCCTCCTACTTTGACGAGCATTCTTTCTCAAATTGTTTCCATTTTTTCCTCTCCTAAAAAAGTACTTCTACCATTGCCTTCATGTCGAGAAAAGCTCTTTGAAAACTCTTATCATCAAGCTCCAGACTCTATCCAACTTCCGATTATTCCATCTTTGGAAAAGATCTTCATTTACCGATCTCAGGAATGTATTCTGCAAGCGTGCCTTCACCTTGTCGGCTCCTAGATCGTGTTAGCATCCACTTCTGCAATACTAGTCAATCAAAGCTCTGATACCAACTTGATCTGTTATTAGGATCTATGACAATTGCATGTGTTTGCTTAGTGATTACAATGCTTAATTTGAAGATCTTAGAAATGTAATCACGTAAATGAAATTCTTAAATTAACATAGCAATAATAAAGTGATGAACTGAATAAAAGAGAGATAGAAGAGAGAAGACAAAACACAAGTTGATAACATAGTTTTCCAATATGGTTACATCTTCGAGTCCCTCTCCAATAGAATGATTGATCCTTGATTATGCTCCAAAACTAGTTACAAGGCTTCAACGGAATACAGTGTTGAGTCTCCTATGAGTTACAAGCTCATCTCCTTCAAGTGCAGCAGCATGATGCTCCTTCATTGCACAAAAATGAACACTTAATTCTCCAAGTACAATTCTCTCAATAATCACCACTTACCCATTCCTAAGCCACTCCCCCCTTTTTATACATAAAATTTACCCAATATGGTTCATAACCATATGATTTTCAAAAAATATCCCATATCTCCTATATCTCCTATTTACAATAGTAAATCTTCAAAAATCCCCTTTAAATATCACTAAAATCCTTATTAACCTTCTTAGATTATCTAAACCACTTAAAAATCCCTTAATAATCTTTACAAAAATCTTATAAATCTTATTTTAATCCCCTTTTTAATATTTTGATATCGAGTTTTAAAAAACTTAAGGGTTTAGTTATGTTAAATATAGGAGAAATCTTCTTTTAGTTCTATTTTAAATAGAACCGTCGCCCAATTCATATCTAAACCGTGCGCTTGGCGCACCAGTATGGGGTAAGAATGGAAAGAGGGGGGTCAGTGGTTCAAACCACCCCCTCTCAAAATCTACTTTGATCTTCATCAAAAGAATTTGGTGTCCACTCTAAGTTAGAGCAAATCTCATGGATGGTTGGTGGAGCGGATGTTTAGCAACAATGAGGTTGGGGGTTTGACCCCCAACCAAAATTTTTGATGCACCACTCATTCTAATCAATGAACTGACCACCACTAGAGGAGCTCAAATGAGGTGCCACTTGACACCCAGTGATTGGGCCACATGGCACACTCTCATTCTCTATCAAAGACACGTCACCGCCTAGTCACCACACAGTCAACATCCACATCAGCATCCATGCCAACATGTACAAATTTCCATGTGTCAAAAAATTATTTGTCCATGTCACCATATGGTATGCCACATTAGCATGCCAATGTCGAGCTAACGTCAATGTCTGTATGGTCAAAGTCAACCTTTCTGCGTAAACTTTGACTGGTCGTAACTTTCACATACCAACTCTGATTCAGGTGAAATGAGTGGCATTGGACTCATGGCGATGAGCTTTTCATTTTGATGTTGTTTCCAACCAATTCTGAAACGATCAATTTTTTCCCTTGCAGCTTGCCTCTAGTACCCTGTTTGACACAACTTTGACTGAGCATATCTTAAGCATACAAGCTCCTTTTGACTCTGTTCAAGTTGTGTTGGGCTCATTTTTCTGAGCACATCAACCTAGTGATGATTTATGGAGCATATGGAACACTTCAAATTTTGGTGAAAATTATCCACTTGGATCATCTTGTGTTATGTGTTACTTGGTTTTGTGCTTGTTTAAATTTCTATATCTCATATTTCAATCTGCTCATTAAGTTGTTTTAAGAAGTTAGTCTGCTCAAAACGATTAAGAGTCAAACTTTTAATATCTATTGATTAACCCCCCCTCTCAGTAGATTGTTGTGTTCCAACAATTGGTATCAGATCCCTAGGTTCCCTAGGATAAGTTTAATCAGCTTAGGTAGATCCTTGGATTTGTGAACATAATGGTCTGTCAAGAAGGTTCTTCCACAAACAAGCCACCTCAGTTTTATGGAATAGATTATACTCTTTGGAGCTCATTGATGAAGGGATATTTGGGATCTTTAGGGTTTGATGTGTGGATGTCTATTGTGAATGGATACACACCATTGGCCACACCTCCTACTGATGCCATGGGAAAAAGGGATTATGAGAACAATGAAAAAGCATGGTTTGCTATTACGAAAAATTTGTCTAAATTTTTGCATAGTAAGGTTATGTATTGTAAGACTGCAGATGATGTTTGGGATACATTGAAAAAGATCTATGAAGGAGATTGCAAGGTAAAATTGACAAAGCTTCAAGTACTAAGAGCTAGATTTGAAGGCCTAAAGATGGCAGAAGAAGCAAAGATTACAGACTATCTTCTGAGGGTTAACGATATAGTGAACTCTATTAAAGGATATGGAGAAGAAGTGAAAGAAGATGTCATTATACTGAAATTTCTAAGGTCAATTACAAATAAATATGATCCTAAGATCTCTGCAATAGAGGAAGGAAGAGAAATATAAAAACTCACTCTTAATGAGTTGCATGGTATATTCACTGTATATGAAATAAGGATGGGAGATGTAGAACTATCCAGGAAGGGAGTTACCTTCAAGGTTTCCAACAAGCAGAAGGATGTATCTCCTAAGAAAGACGAGGCTGAGATGATCACATTCAGGAATGATGAGAGAAGAGGAAAATTTTATCAGGAGACTAAGAAGAGGATCCAACAAGTAAAAAGATAAGTTTCCCTTTAAATGCTTTGAATGTGGTAAATTAGGTCATTTTTCTACTAAATGTCCCTAAAATAAGAAAGGTAACTCTAAGCATGAGGAAGATGATAAAATAAAGAAACCCTACTACCCTAAGAGAAGGAGTTTTCATAAGAAAAAGAAAAATCTATACATCCAAAAGGATAGTGATGTATCAAATGACTATAATAGCTCAGATGATGAACAAGGTTGTGCTTTTGTTGCAAGAGAAAATGAATTTCTATTCATGGAAAAAGAATCTAAGGAAAAGAAGAATGAAAAGGTAGAACACCTTCATGAAGAAGGTGAAGAAGGAGGTTGACCTAGAAGGAGAAATCATATGTGCTCTAGATGATTGATGATCTCAAAGATGAGATTGAGAAATTGAAGGAGTAAAAATAGCAGAAGAAACTTGCACAAAAAGAGTCAGACAAACTAAGCAAGGATCTAGAAGAATCTACCCAAAATGTGGTAGATTTGAAGTTATAGTTGGAGGAAGCCAAAAGGGTAGAAGATGTAATTAAATCCAAGCTAAAATTTGAGGCTGACAGATGTATGAAGCTTGAGGAAGAGATTGTTGCTCTAATAAAAGATTTAGAAAAGGAAAAAGAGAAAATAGAAAAAGGACTCAAGATGAAAAGTGGCTCAAATATTTTGGATGAGCTATTGAGCACACAAAAGCCCTCAAACAAAGAAAAATTTGGACTAGGGATGGAGAAAGGTAAAAGTACCTTCACAGACACTTCAGCAAGGTTATACGAAAGATTCAAAATAGGAGAAAAGTCTCATCTAGTTGATGAAAGAGATTTCAAAGGGAGTGTACTGACAAAAAAATCTACAGAGGCGGAGAAAACTAAAGAAGAAAAGAAGCTTGTTGTAGACAAGAAGGATAACCAATCTAATCCTGATCATCAGAAGAAAAAGAAAAATTTTAGGAGGACTGATGTTGATGGATTCACTTGGGTGGGAGACACAAGAGATCATATGCACTAAAGATCATCTCATCAGGCACAAAATGCTGACTAGGTATTCCTCATACTTTTATGGATATTGTTATACATGTAATCAGTTTGGTCATAGGGCTAGATAATGTAGAGTCATTCCTAAGAGGAGTGCAAAATTTGTAAGCAAGAATCCATTTGCTGCTTTAGTGGATATGAATGTAGTTTTCTATAACTATAATAATTTTGGTCATATAGCTAGAAATTGTAGAATAAAGTTTACAAGACCAAATGTCAAGAATGAGAAAAAGAAAGATCCACCTCCTAGAGTAAACAAAGAATATGAAATTATGGAGGAGAAGATAGAAAAGAAAGCTAAGAAGGTGTGGAAAGAAAAAGAAGAAAGCTCCAAGCAATCAATGATTGCATGGACAACACTTCATTCCAAGAATCAAAATATATGGGTGATTGATAGTGGTTGCTCCAAGAACATGACTAGAGACAAAAGAAAATTCATCAAACTCAAGAAATGCAATGGAGGATCTGTGAGTTTGGGTGATAAAACGACATTCAAAATATGTGGAAAAGGCATACTAAGCCTAGATGGTAAAAATCCCAAAAAATATGTCTTATATGTTGAAGGATTGAAGCACAATCTACTAAGAATGGAAAGATATTTGCACAAGGATTAAGAATTAACAACAATATTTATAACCTTTATGAAGTAAAAGGCCAAAGTTTGTTTGATAGGACAAGCTGATGAAAGTTGGTTATGGCATAGAAGATTAGGCCACATAAACTTTGATAATTTGGTGAAAGTAAGTTCAAGAGGTCTAGTTGTAAGCGTGTAAAAGGGGAAAACTAAATAAACAATGCCTCTACGCTTCTAAATAGGATAATTGTATCTAAAACTCAATGAATTTAAACTAAATTAAACTAAAAAAGCTTCAAAATGCTATCCTATTGCTCTCTAACTCTAAAGACTTCTCTAATTTACTTAGCTCTCAGATTCTTAAGCTAATTAAACTATTAAGTGACACTTAGAGAATGAGAAATGAGATTATGCTACTCTATTTTGATCTAAATATGCAAACTCTATGCTAATGGCAGCCATGACTGCAAATGTTGATGCTGGATGGATGCTGGATGGTTGCTGGGTGATTGTTGGATGAATTGGATGTTTGAGTGCTTTGGAAACCTGCAGAGTAAGATTACATTTGTTGGGATCCTTTTTGTGCAGCCCAAGAGCTGTATTTATAGCTTTCACGGCAGCACAATTGTACAGGAAACCGGGATGAGGGGCTGTGATTTCTTCTGGAGAATCTAAAGGCTTGGGATGAGAAGAAGGAGCTGATCATGGGGAATGGTTTCTCCCCATGAAAACACCAGGCAATATAAGAGGGAAGGTGGGTGGAAGGTTGTTGAGAGATCTTCCTGCAGATTTTCCCTGAAGCTTTCCCGTGAATGGCAGTGCCATTAATTTGATTGGTGAGAAATAAATATTTATTGGTGAGGGAATAGTGCAAACTTTATGCAATAAATTTAAATAATTTTAATTTATTTAAATTTAGCAAAAATGAGGAATAAATAATTTAATAAATCAAACTATAGGGTTTGGTTTTATTAAATTAAAGGAGAGTGATAATTAAATAAAAGATTTTTGACAATCTTTATTTAATTAAGAGGAAATGTGAAATTAAATAACACGAATTATTTAAATTGTGTATTCAATTTTAAGATAGAAGAAATAATGATAATAATTAAATAAAACAAAGTTTTTAATTTTGTTTATTTAATTTAAGAGAGAATTAATGTGATAAAAATGATAATAATTAAATAAAACAAAGTTTTTAATTTTGTTTATTTAATTAGGAGAGAAAAATAGGAGAATTGATAAATTAACTTAATATAAATAAATATTTCTATTTATTTACTAAGTAGAGGAATTTAAGATTAATTAATCAAATAAGGCGTATTCGATTAATTGGATTCTCCAGACCATTTTTAGGTGTCTACATTTTGCCCCTCTTTGAAGTGATGTGTTTACACAGTGTTTCAAAGAATATTTTTGCTTCGGCTGCCAGTATTGACGAAAGGTTTTAAAGCATGCCCCAGACTTGTCCTAGATGATGAATTTTGAAAAGATAGTGATATATGCCCCCTCGGGAGATAAATTGATGAATTTTGGATATTTTATGAATTTTTCAAAAACTTTGAATTTTTATGATGGTTTGATGTTGAATTGATGAAGAAACAATTTATCTCCCGACAAGATTGTAAATGCCCCAGTGATTGACAAGAATTATTCCTCAGAATGAGAAATAAATAAATCCCATAAAATTCCCCCAAAAAAATAGCCTATAAATGCTCCAAAGGTCATTTTCAAAAGTCATTTGCGCATTGACTTTTACAAATTTTGAGATAGAGACCCTCCAGAGCATTCAGAGCTAGGATGCCGATCCCATACCACACCCACCGACTCGAGCGTGTGCGCCGTCATCAGCGTCCAGCCGACTATGGACCTCCGGTATGTACCTCAACTCGTCCTCGTAATTTGCGCCTTTATTTTTGATGTTTTTTGCATTTTTTAGAGTTATAGCGCGCGGTGAACGCGGTGTAGCGCGCCAGTGATTTTCTGTAGCGCGTCATAGTTTTAGCGCGTCCGGTCAATAGCGTAGCGCGTTCAGTAAGTTCTGTAGCGCGTCAGAAGTTTTAGCGCGCAGGGTTAGTTGTGCAACGCGTCAGTGAAATTTTGTAGCGCGCCAGATATTTTAGCGCGCAAGGTAAGATCTGTAGCGCGCCTAGTGGGTTTTGTAGCGCGCCAGAAATTTTAGCGTGTTAGGTTGATTTTGTAGCGCTTTTGGTAGCATTATGCGATTTGATTTTCGTCGATTTGTTTTTGAATCCATCTATTTTAGTTTGATCTTGATGGGGAATTGATCTCATGATGAGCGAGATCTATTGATTGATAATAATTACCCTCATGATAGGCGAGGAATAATTATGCATTCTGAATGAATGAACCCAATTGTTAGATGAGGGTTCCCTGATGATTTGATAGGTTGATAGGAAAAAGCACAATGTTTAAAAAATTTGATGATCTTGTGATATTCTGATTAAAATGTTTTGTTTTGCATGAGTACAGGAGCAGTTGGATGTGATCCAGGTGCGGGAGCAGTTCCCCTGGCCGTATGATATGATTTCGCGACTGTCTCCTGACGAGAGAGAGCATATTGCTTCGTGTGGTTTAGCTACATTGTTGGACATGCCCCATATTAGACTTAATAGGGATTTATTGACGGCTTTGGCGGAGAGGTGGCATAGTGACCACAACACCTTTCATTTACCCACTGGTGAGATGACAGTGACGCCAGAGGATGTATGGCGTATCCTTCGCATACCGTTTGTAGGAGAGATTGTGGTCCATGACTCGGAGGAGGTTGGTGGGGTAGAGGCCATGCAGAGGGTCTTTCAGGATCCCCACATTGCAGGAGAGTGGATCCCATGGATAGATATATATGAGTCATATGCTCCTCTTCCTTCAGTTTTGGCAGGTTTCGTTGGTGGGTTCCTTTGTCCTGATAAGAGGTCAAAGGGTCTATCGCTTGGATGGGGTCATGTGCTAGAGGGCCTGGTAGTCCATAGGACGAGATATGCATGGGGCATGTGCATGCTTGCCCAGTTATATCATGATTTGCATTGGATAGTATATCTTGGCGGCAATAGTTTATCTGCAGGGGCTACCCTTCTCCAGGTATGGGCATGGGAGCATATTGTTGTGACGCGTCCCGTACCAGTGTTGGCCAGACCAGCGACGAGGCCATATGTATTTCGATATAGAGGCAGGCCTACCCAGCATATGATGGGTAAGCTTGAGTATTGGAGACGGATCGTTGATGATATAGAGGCAGTGACCTGGCGTCCATACCTAGACTGTGATGCCTGGGACGACGATGATATTGAGTTGGGGTTCTTGTCCGATTCTATGTATTTGATCGGGAAGAGCCCCAGGGTCTTGGAGCGTTTCCTGTTTCGTCGGGTGTACAGACAGTATGGTATTGTGCAGTGCATGCCACAGGGTGTAGCCCACTATGGACGGCGACGGATTGATGTGCCTGATTGGGGTCCTAGCTTGTCTTACGGGGCACTTGTTGAGGGTTACTGTGCCTTGCAGCCATCAGCGTGGGAGGTTCGACGAGACATTGTCGAGGCACCCATTACACCTGAGTATGGAGAGTATCTGGCTCTGCACCCGCCTCCATGGATTACCATTCCAGATGAGCCAGCACCCGTACTAGCGGCAGTACCAGCAGTAGCACCAGCAGTACCAGCAGTAGCACCAGCAGAGGGTGTTCAGGTTGGTCAGAGACGGGGTAGAGAGGAGGATGTTGATGTGGATGTGGAGAGCAACTCGGAGACCGATAGTGATGAGAGCTCTGATAGCAGTGATGATAGCAGTGACGATGATGGCGGAGATGGGAGGGGTCCGAGCGTAGCAGTTTCATCAGAGCCATCCTCCAGTGCGCCTCGTAAGAGGCAGGCTGTTATGTCTTCATCGGCAGATCCCTCAGAGGTGGCAGGCTTACAGGTGCAGGTGCAGACATTGCAGGGTCAGCTAGCACAGGTGCAGGGGTTATTAGCTCAGACTCAGGCTCAGACGCAGGCACAGCTAGCTACTGCTCAAACCCAGATCACATCTCTGATTAGTGAGAGAAATGGGGCTTTATAGGCAGCAGCGACCGCACAGGCTCAGGTGACAGGATTACGAGCGCAGTTGTCCACAGCCCAGGCACAGATCGCAGCCTTGACGTCAGAGCGGGATACCATTAGATGGACAGCTAAGACAGCACAGGCGACTGCAGAGAGGTTACATAGAGTGGCAGATGGGACTTCTGTAGCGGATTATATGCGAGAGGCCATGCAGGCAGGTGCTGAGATTGAGTTCTACCGGAGCCGTTATCATGAGTTGTGTCCCCCAGAGCAGAGAGTCAGCTATGCACAGTCATGCTCAGAGAGGACTCGGTCGAGGACAGTGAGCAGAGGTGTGACACAGCCTCTGCCGAGAGATCTGAGAGATCCTGGGACGTCTGGTGGTGGTGCTGATACTGGTGCGAGACCTGCTCCTTCTGGTGGGAGTACTACTTGAGATTATATGTGTACCCATTGAGAGATTGATACAGCCATTTTTGACATGATGTTATTTTCATTATTTTCAGACTTCATTGTATACATGACACTTGATGAGATATATTTGTGCAGCGGTTCATTTGATTTATGATACGATTTTACATGATTTATGTGATGGATGCATTGATTTTATGATGTATTGATGTGATGGATGTAAAATGATATTGATGATGTATTTCTTTTCTTAATGAGATGTAATGTATGATAGATAAAATGTGATGGATGATGTATGGAAAATGTAATAAATACAAATGTGATATGTGAATATGTGAAATGAATTGTAAAATGTGATATGTGATAAATGGATGACGAATAAATGAAATGTAAAATGTAATGATGTATGTAAATGAAATGTGATAAAATGAATATGTAATATGTGATAAGTGGATGATGAATAATGAGATGTGAATAGAATGATATGCGATGAAATGTGATTTAATTGTAATGATAAATGAGTAGATGATTTTTTATGAATGTGAGATGTAAATGTAAATGAAATGTAATGATGTATGATAGTGTAAAATGAAATGTAATGAAATGGAAGGACTGATGAAATGAAATGGAATGATGTATGTAAATGAAAATGAAATGCAATGGTGTATGAAAAATGAGATGGAATGCAAATGAAATGGAATGATGGATGAAATGTAAATGTAAATGAATGTATGTAAATGAAATGTATGATGAATATGTGATGATGTAAGTGTAAATGATGTATGGATAAATGAATGGTGTAACATAACATGTATATGATGTCATGAGATGCAATTTTATTGTGAATTTATGATGAGATGAAGATATGATCTTATGTGCATGTGTCAAGTATACTCAGTCTTTAGTAAGGAAAGATAACATCATTTGCGATTGAATCATTGGAACTTGTGTCGCCAGTACTCTGCAGATGTATTATTATGAATGCAATCTATGTTAACCATGCAAATGCCTATTTTATTAATGCAAATCTAAGTGTCACTTCAATAATCATTTTATTCTGCTTTGTATCATCACTGAGCTTTTAAAATGTTGAAAGCGAATACAAGCATCAATGATATGAGATAGACCAATGATGACCTGAGTATTTCTTTCATGATTTTTGATATTGCAAGTGAACACAAGCATCATGGTATAAGATAGACCAATGATGACCTGAGCATTTCTTGCGTAAACAAACAAGAATTAATCATTTTCTTAAGTGAATTTAAATGTCATCCATGATACTTGGTAGAGCATTTCCCGCGACAATTCACAAAACAATAATGACTAATTCACAAGCAGCAGACAAAGAAAATATATCATTCTTCTTCCTTACATCTCTAGTTCAATACATCATTGAGTTGCTCCAAAGAAATGATAATCAAATGATAAAAAGCACACCAATTCAAATTCTACTTAATGTATTTTCAAATCATTATTCAGATTAGATCATCAGTGTCGAGATGTGTGTGCTGATGTGTGTATGATTTTTCCAAATGTTTTGACCAATTAATGCGACTTAAAAGACCTATCCTAGGGATCTCGGGGACTGATCAAAGATTAGTCTTGCCTACGTTATACACGCAGAGACCACGTAGTTCGACTGACACAAACTCCACTTTTGACTGATGCAGACTCTATTTTTGTGTTTTTGATTTTCTGATGTTTTTGGATTTTGAATTTTCTGATGTTTATGGACTTTGAATTTTCTGATGTTTTTGGATTTTGAATTTTCTGATGTTTTTGGATTTCGGATTTTCTGATGTTTTTGGATTTTGGATTTTCTGATGTTTTTGGATTTTGAATTTTCTGATGTTTTTGGATTTTGAATTTTCTGATGTTTTTGGATTTTGAATTTTCTGATGTTTTTGGATTTTGATGGGTTGCCACTTGATGTTGTTATGTTTAACTGCCCTTCCATGCAAGCTGAAAGTCTACTTGTACCAGATAACATTAGGATGTTTCCCCCAAGCTAGGGTAAAACATGGTATCCTTGCTATGATATGGATAGTGATAATCTCAAATGATAGATGGAAATGATATGAAAGGAAACAATCGTAACAACACTGTACCCAATAGATAGAGGAGTTTTGGTGAAAATCACAAGTAACGCCTGTTTGCCAGGTTTTCATCACTTGTTTTTATTGTGTCCTCTTTTTTTTTTTTTTTCATCATGACGCCTGTTTGCCAGGTTTTGTTTGCCAGGTTTTCATCGAGACAACTTTATTGATCGTGCACTAGATATCCTCAAGTGTAGAATCGCCGGAGATGAATGCTGTTCATGGGCTCCTCCAACATGTCTCCCTCTGGTGTAGACAGTCGATATGCTCCTGATCCATAGACTGATATGATTACATAAGGTCCTATCCAGTTAGGTTCAAACTTTCCCTTCTTTTCTCTGTCTGCTTGATTTCTAGGGTTTTCCCGTAGGACCAAGTCTCCAATCTGGAAGACTCTAGGTTTAACCCTATGATTATAGTTTCTAGACATCCTTTGTTGATAGGCTGTCAAATGATTAACAGCTTGTTGTCGACGTTCATCAAGTAGCTCTAATTCCTGAAGTCTAGAGACCCTATAATCTTCATCTGAAATGAGTCCCTTTAGTGAGACTCGAAGGAATGGAATTTCTACCTCAATAGGTAGTATTGCTTCTGATCCATAGACAAGAGCATATGGTGTAGCTCCTGTTGGTGTTCTGATGCTTGTCCTGTAAGCCCAAAGAGCAGGGTTAAGCTGAACATGCCAATCACGTCCTACTTCATTTACAGTCTTCTTGAGAATTTTGAGGATTGTTTTATTTGAAGCTTCTGCCTGTCCATTACCTTGAGGGTAATACGGGGTTGAAAAGCGATGTTGGATGTGGAACTTTTCACATAGTTCTTGGACGTCTTGGTTCTTGAAAGGCCTGCCATTATCTGTGATGATTGACTGGGGTATCCCATATCTACAAATGAGATAATTAAGAATGAAAGATGATATTTTCTTTCCAGTGATTGTGGTTAAGGGAACTACCTCCACCCATTTTGTAAAATATTCGGTTGCTGTGATAATGAATTTGTGTCCATTAGATGAAGATGGGTGAATTTTCCCTACCAAGTCTAGTCCCCACTGACAGAAAGGCCATGTAGTTGCAAATGGATGCAGCTCTTGTGCTGGTGCATGTATAAGATTGCCATGGATCTGGCATTTTGAACATCTTTTGACAAACTGATAAGACTCTTGCTCCATATGTGGCCAGTAATACCCCAAACGAAGGAGTTTCTTGGCTAAAGATAATCCACTTGAATGTGTACCACAAATTCCTTCATGGACCTCATGTAAAGCGGAAGCGGATTCGTCATGTTCTAAACAACGTAAAAGAGTACCATCTAGGCCTCGACGGTAAAGGGTATCAGCAATAATGGTATGTTTGGCGGATTGGCGTATGAAGTTGCGCTTTTGGTTGCGAGAGAGGTCTGGTGGTAAGATATTATCTTTCAGATAAGTATAAATTTCTCCATAAATGGAGGATTGGGCACTATCCAAAAGGCTTATGGTTTGAGATTTGGGATTTGCGTATGCAGGATTTGACACTTGTTCTACAATAAATCGATAATGATCTTGCGTTTCAGGCATTTGTAGAAGAGATGCTATTGTGGCCATGGCATCTGCTGCTTTGTTCTCTGATCTTGGTATCTACTCAAATTTGATTTCTATGAAGTATTTTCTTAGGTCATCCACCAGCCTTTTGTACAAAATCAGTGTGTCATCCTTAGTTTGGTAATTATTGTTGACTTGGTAGATGATTAGCTGGGAGTCTCCATACACCTGTAGTTCTATGATTTTCCATTCAATAGCCACTTTAATTCCAAGGATCAAAGCTTCATATTCTGCCACATTGTTAGTGCAACGGAAGGTAAGCCTGTATGATCGCGGGATTGTGTGCCCAAGAGGTGTGACTAATAGAATTCCTGCCCCTGATCCATGTTGTGTGTAGGATCCATCGAAGTAGAGTTGCCATGGTTGTGTTGTTATATTGAGGATATCTGCATCGGGAAATTCCATGGTCATAGGATGACTGCCAGATAATGGAGCTTCTGCTAATTGATCGGCGATGGCTTGTCCTTTGATAGCTCGCCTTTCCACATACTGAATATCAAACTCACTGAGGAGCATGACCCACTTTGCCAACCTTCCTGTTAAAGCTGCTTTGCTCAGTAAATACTTGAGAGGATCAATTTTTGCAACAAGCTTGATAGTGTGAGTAAGCATATAGTGTCGCAATTTTTGTGTTGCAAATACTACTGCTAAGCATGATTTTTCAATGAAGGTGTAGTTTACTTCATGTCCATTGAGTGTCCTGCTGATATAGTATATAGCCTGTTCCTTTCCCTCTTTATCCTCTTGTGCTAGCAAGGCTCCTAAAGAAATGTCTGTTGTTGCAATATATAACAATAATGGCTTGTCTTCACTGGGTGGTACCAAGATTGGTGGCGTCATTAGATAATGCTTGATTTGATTGAAGGTACTCTCACACTGTTCATCCCATTTGAAAGGCACATTTTTATGTAAGAGATGGTTGAACGGATGACACCGATCTGCTAGTTGGGAGATGAATCTTCTGATGGACTGTAGTCGGCCTTGTAGAGATCTTAATGTGCTGATATTCTTAGGAGGTGGAATTTCCATAATGGCCTGGACTTTTGCCGGATCTACTTCAATTCCCTTTGTAGAAACTATGTATCCTAGGAGCTTTGTTGATGTTACTCCAAAGGCACATTTCTTTGGATTCAATCTGACTTTGAATTTTTCCAACCTGTCAAATATTTTGGCCAATATCTCTAGATGTCCTTCCCTGGTGTAAGATTTGGCTAAGATGTCGTCCACATAGTCCTCCATGAAGGTATGCATCATGTCGTGGAAGATTGTTGTCATAGCCCGCTGGTATGTAGCTCCTGCATTTTTTAACCCAAAAGGCATGACGTTACAGCAAAAAGTGCCCCATGGACATGTAAAGGCTGTCTTTCTTGGTCGCCGGGGCTATGCTTGATTTGATTGTATCGAAAATCCATCCGCGGGTGAGGCATTTTTATATGGCGGTTTGGCGGTCTACAATCATGTCTATGTTTGGCAAAGGAAAATCATCCTTTGGGTGTGCTTTATTTAAATCCAGAATCGATTACATATTAAGTGGTGTTATCCCGTGAAACGAGGCACAATGTTGAATATCCATTCATAGTCAATAGATGCGATCAACATCTAGTAATTTCTTCCCAAGTCATTTTCCTTAATAATGCAACATGTGGTGCATTTTTCTCAGCAATACATTTCTTGGTTTGGTGGTGGTAAGGATAAGTGGTACGGCGGGGAATCGTGTCCAAGCCTGGCATGTCAGAGTATGACCAAGCAAAATTGATGCATCGTTTTTCAAAGAATTTGATAAAATCTGGCTTTTTTGTATCTGTCATGGATGCGGCCAGGTGTAATACTCTTGCTTTTTCCGCTGTGCCAATATTAATAGACTGTGTGGGTTCTATTAACACTGATGATCTTTCATGGTAATGTTGCGGGAGGATGTCAAACCTTCCATCCTTTGGTGCCTCAATGAGGTTTTCGCCATCGGATGCGTTCTTTATTTTTACTATTTTAGGATCAAATACTGCCATAGAATGGTTTTCACCATTAGATCCATTTTTTTCTTTCATATTTTTGCAACTGGAAGGCTTGGCATCCTCCTGCCTAAAAGCGTCATTAAAAGAAGTATTGGTAGAACAAGTATCAGATTCCTCACAGCAAAGGTAGTTAATAATGGAGGAGTCATTGTCAAAAATAGGGAGATTGATAGGATGTTGGGGTTCCCATTCGATAAGTTCGGGATGTAGTAAAGGCAACGAATCATTAGATGGGTTGAGGTCGGCGATTGTGAAAGCTCGGACGGAAATGTCATCCAGGTTGTCTGTGGTTATGTCGAGGCCTACAAAGGTATTTTCTTCCACATCATTTATCTCAATCGATGTCCGTTCATCTTCACTTGAGTCATCGAAATTTTGTGTTTCAAAGACAATAGGATTAAAACTTGAGCTTTGACCCTCCTCGTGATTGGGGGTATACTTTTTGATAATGTCAACCTGAATATCTTCATAGGAAACTTCTGATAAGTTGTCCCACTCATACTCATTTGAATCTGTTTCAGAATTATCTCTTATTTGAAGAATACGCTCCACAGTTTTATTGGTGATTTTTGCTCTTGCTTTTTCTGTGTATCCTAGTCCAGTTTTATCCTTATGTTGGAGCGTAAGAGGCTGGATTGGTTCTGTTATGCCTTGTTTCCTTAACCCAAGAGGTCCCTGTCCTGAATATCCCATCTTCTCAAGAATAGTTTTTCCTTTCCCATATTGATTTGTCTCTATAATGTTACTTGTGGAAGCGGGGGCTTCCTCATCCTTATAAAGCCAGTTTAGTATGGCCTTATCTTCTGATTCTTCATCTAAGCTCCCAGCTTTTATAAATCTGCCATCTAATGCTGTTGTAGATTGTTCTGAAGTGTGGGTGTTTGTAGATGGTTGTCCATATGTTTGTAAGGAGGGTAACATTTGTGATAGATGAAATGAGTGTCCAACACCATATTCACTTATTCCTTTGTCACTTATCTGTACTTCCTTGGTGAATTGATGTGAGAGTGGAGCCAATTGTTCTTCAAAATTTGAAGAGTTAGATTGTGCCACCCTTATCTCTTGTTTTGTTTGAGCACCACTTTGAAAATGAAGCTTTTGCTGACGCCACTTTTCGCCATTGACGCGACTTCTCTATTGTTAAGGCGTGAATGCTTATCTGAGATGTCTTTAAGGGTGGGTGGCGGATGGGAAAGGATTCTGGTGTGGGTCGAATGGATGGGTGATCGATTAGAATTTATCAGTGGCTTCATCTGAGTATCCTAGTGCACGAATCAGCTTTAAGGTACAAATATTTAAACCAGCCCCTCCATCTATCAGGACACGTTTTACACGATGTTTGTGGATAAGGACTTCAATGTGAAGGGCAGAATTATGTGGGTGGTTGAGTGATACATCATCATGTTCAGAAAATGAAAGGAAATGAGGTATAGATAGATGTCCCACCATAGCTTGGAATTGACACACATCCAGATTGTTAGGTATTGTAGTTGATACGAGAGCTTGTTCAAGAACCTCTTTGTGTGATGGGGAGATCTTCAAAAGTTCCAAGATTGATATTTGTGCTGGTATTTTCTGCAATTGATCGATGAGATTATATTGATTGGAGGGGGGATCCACTGATGGGGATGATATTGATGCTCCTTTCAATATAACTTTGGATTGTGCCCTTGTTGTGGCATTAACCGGTTGGTACTCTTGTTTCCCTTTGAGTGTGACTACATTGATTTGGTTTTCGGATTTGTCCATATGTTGTACCAATTTGGTAGATGTAATGTCGTTGTTCTGGTTGATTTGATTGCATAACTCTTCATCCTCTTTGGCAGCAGAAAAACAAAGGATTGTTGCGTCATAAACATAACCAATGTTCTTACCTTTGGTGTTTGCGGAAGAAGATTCCCCCTTTTGATAATTGGGTAGAGGATTTTTGAATGTTGTATGATCCTTGTTTGTTTGAGGGCCCTCTACGAATACTTTCTTTTGATCTATGAGGTCTTGTACCACATGTTTTAATTGCCAACAATTTTCAATCATGTGACCTTTATTTTGATGATAGTGACAGTAATGTAAGTCATTCCACCATGATGGTTTGACTTGAGGGTCCCAATTTCTAGCCTCTTGCACTTGAATGAGTTTTTCATTTAAAAGTTCTTTGAGGACTGATTCCAACGATTGTCCTAATGGCATGAATTTTTCGTTTATTGGAGGGTCGTTGGAATGATTGGGTTTTCGTTTCTCCACTGTTTTGATTATTTCCTTGATCACTACTTTGTTTGATATTAAAACCATTGTTTTGTTTGTTTGTAGTAGTTGGTGTCAAGGTGAATACTGGTTTAGATGTATGTGCATCGATCATGGTATCAATATTCTTGTTCTTTTTCCAAAATCTTGGCTTTTCGTTGTTGCTATTAGAGGAATGGTTATTGTTTGAACCTTCAGTAAAATGTTTGATTGTTCCTCTTTTGATTAGAGCCTCTTCGATTTTAAGCCCTTTTTCGATAACTTGTTCAAATGTGGATGGACATTGTAAGTCCAATCTATAGTTCATGTCATCTACTAAGTTATCAATGAACATCTCTATCTTCTCCTCTTCAGGAATAGATCTAGGGTATTTAGCAAATAGCCTTCTCCATTGTTGGAGAAAAGAGAGAAACTTTTTGCCCTTTGTTTGTTTGGTGTTGTAAAGTTCTTTTAAGGTTACCCCATGTTGGATGTTGAATGAGAAGTGTGTTATGAACCTATTGATTAGTTCCTCAAAGGATTGAATTCCAGGTTCTAATTTAGAAAACCACTCCATGCAAGTGTTTCCTAGGCTTCTTGGGAATAACCGTAATAAGTAAGAGTCCTCGTGTGCGAACTCTATGCTCATAGCTCAAAATTCTCGTACGTGGTCAAACGGATCAGTTCTCCCATTGTATTTGTTGTATGCTGGGTACTCACAATACCTTGGAAATGGTATCATGTTGATGCTTGAGTCAAATGGATAAGGGCAAATGTCTTGTAATAGATACCTCTTTGTTGGCCCTTGTTGGATATTCTGGAATTGTAATTGTAACTGTTGGATTTGTCTTGTCAAAGCATCTATTTGATTTGGATTCTCTATATTAGTTGAGTTAGGTGTGGTTGCTTCCTTGAGTTGATTGACATCAAAGTCTTTAGGAAGCTTAGCACCTTTGTCAGCTAATAAGAGAAGATACTTTTCCATGTCTTGCTCTAGCATCTTTTCCATAAATTTATGGAAATGAGGGTCTTGTTGCACTTTCTCGATTTCTTCTGCAGTTATTTCCTTCTCATGTGAGTTAATAAGAGGATCAGTGTTGCTATATCATCCCCAAGGGTTTTCTTCAGTCATGGCTGCTATTTTTTCATTTTCTTGTTCTTGTTGTTTTTGATATGCTGCTCGTGTGAAGATAGGCATACAAACGTTTAAAAGGTTTACCCTAGACTTTGATCTTGGATTTGATTGGATAAGTGTCAAGGTTGTTGATTTAAAATCTGATTTTGTTTTGTCTAGTTTCGTGATGAAAGGATGATAGAATCCTTGATAGGGAAATTTTGACAGAAAATCTCAGATTTTGGTGATAACGACACTATGCAAGATGCTGCAAGATCTAGGTATAGGGGTAAAGCTTTTCTTTTTGTATGACTATTGTGTTATGGACTGTAAAAAAATTGTTTTGAACTGATATAAACCTTGTATTTGATATGGGCAAGCTGACAAAATTCCCTATTAACTCTCTGTTTTTCGGGTTTTATGGCACGCTAAAACAAATACCGGGCGCGCTAAAACAGAGACTAGGCGCGCTGAAACAGAAATCAGGCACGCTAAAATAGAGACCAGGAGCGCTAAAACAGAGACCAGGCGCGCTAAAACATAATCTAGGCGCGCTAAAACAGAGATGCAAAGCGCTGAGACAGAAACCTGGCGCGCTGAAACAGATTCCGGGAGCGCTAAAACAGATACCAAGAGCGCTAAAACAGACACCAAGCGAACTGAAACAGAAACCGGGCGCGCTAAAACAGATACCAAGCGCGCTGAAACAGAAACCGGGCACGCTAAAACTATGACCTGAAGGGGTTTAAGATAGAAAACTATTTTATTTTATGAAACTCACTTGGTCTGGTATCATATTGGATGGCCGGTTGTGGGATGTATTCAGGACGAATTCTCTGACTATGATTGTGATGTTGCCTAAGAGCTCTTCTTTGAAAGTATGCTTGTGAGTCTAAGGGAGCTACGACGTAGTCGTCTGTATAACCTCTAGAGAAATCGTGATACCTATGAATAAAAGTTCTATGTTGGAGTAGAACTTTCCTGCTTTGATATAGAAACCTTTGTTTTCTTAGGAGTTGTTTGTAGGCAAGTGTCCTCTTTGGTTTTTGGATTCGTTTGGAAAGAGATTTCTTGACAAACTTGGTGGATACCCAATCTCGAATCATGAGAAATCCACAAGTGTTTTGATTTTTTAGGATTTTTGTGATGATCTTATCTGAGTTTAATGATAGAAAACACAGCAATCAAGAATAGAGTGGTTGTATTTAAAATCCTAGAATCTAAACAAGTAGTGTATGTTCTCAAGAATCAATGATCCTTCTTGATTTTTACTGGTTTGATAACAAGATAAGACAATCCAAACAGACTCACTCCTAGAGACAAAAGGTCATCGTTATATACTCGAACGGCCCACAGCTTGGAATTGCGTCGACTCACACAGCCATGTCACCCCCTAGAGGGCGCCCGTATTTTTGTCTTTTCAAGGTGCGTACTCAGAGTGACGGAAGTGGATACCGGATCCCCTGAGCAAACAGTCCTTGGCAATTATATGGTGAGTGCTTGAGGGTAGATTCTTCCCCGCCCCTGCACCGCCGAGTATTACAATGTTTGGAAACTGACAAGCGTGCTTCTAGTTCTAGGTTCTTAGATAGGGTTTCCGTTCGGAGCGGCAAATGGATAAACTCCCTCGAGAGACCTCCCAACCTTTAAAACAAAGATTTTGGGGATCGTTATCCTGCGCACTTCCATTGAAAGAGGGTTTCCCCAAATTCACATAAATTTTAAAGTGGGTTGGAATACCATGGCTTTTGGCTATCCCCACTCAGATCGTTCCCGTAGGGTGAGTACTTTTTCCCACTACGGCAGGCCTGTCTAAAGGTTTTAACAAAAGCATAAAATTGCATAAAGTAAATGGTGAGTCTGGTATTCTGATGCACCCAGTTAAGGGGAGAGCATAAACCTGTCACCCAAACACAACAAGATTTTGTTCTTTTTAAGCCCAAAAGACAAATGATTTACTTCTAATGGAGATATTGCTCCATGACAAGCAAGATGTTCAATTTTTAAAACCTCAAAAGAAGTGTGATGTTTCTATCCTAGGATTGGTACATTTTTAATCCATTTCTATCCTATGATTGGTAAATTTTATCCATTTCTATCCTAGGATTGGTAAATTTTATTGTTTCTACCCTAGGATTGGTAAATTTTAACCAAACAGAAAGAAATAAATGAAATCTGGCCGCAGACACGTCGGATCCAGATGAAAGAAATGACTTTAAATGAAAAGAAGTGGCGCGCTGGAACAGAAACCAGGCGCGCTAGAACAGTGACCGGGCGCACTGGAACATAAACCCGGCACGCTGGAACAGTTACCAGGCGCGCTGGAACAAGAACCTAGCATGCTAAAATAGAATCCAGGCGCGCTGTAAAAACTCTCGATCCTGCAAAAACTTTTATGCCGATTCCTGTACGACAAGATTTTCAAAAATTAGCAAAATACGGGGTATTGCCCCACGGTGGGCGCCATTCTGTAAGCGTGTAGAAGGGGAAAACTAAATAAACAATGCATCTACGCTTCTAAATAGGATAATTGTATCTAAAACTCAATGAATTTAAACTAAATTAAACTAAAAAGCTTCAAAATGCTATCCTATTGCTCTCTAACTCTAAAGACTTCTCTAATTTACTTAGCTCTCAGATTCTTAAGCTAATTAAACTATTAAGTGACACTTAGAGAATGAGAAATGAGATTATGCTACTCTATTTTAATCTAAATATGCAAACTCTATGCTAATGGCAGCCATGACTGCAAATGTTGATGCTGGATGGATGCTGGATGGTTGCTGGGTGATTGTTGGATGAATTGGATGCTTGAGTGCTTTGGAAACCTGCAGAGTAAGATTACATTTGTTGGGATCCTTTTTGTGTAGCCCAAGAGCTGTATTTATAGCTTTCACGGCAGCACAATTGTACAGGAAACCGGGATGAGGGGCTGTGATTTCTTCTGGAGAATCTAAAGGCTTGGGATGAGAAGAAGGAGCTGATCATGGGGAATGGTCTCTCCCCATGAAAACACGAGGCAATATAAGAGGGAAGGTGGGTGGAAGGTTGTTGAGAGATCTTCCTGCAGATTTTCCCTGAAGCTTTCCCGTGAATGGCAGTGCCATTAATTTGATTGGTGGGGAAATAAATATTTATTGGTGAGGGAATAGTGCAAACTTTATGCAATAAATTTAAATAATTTAAATTTATTTAAATTTAGCAAAAATGAGGAATAAATAATTTAATAAATCAAACTATAGGGTTTGGTTTTATTAAATTAAAGGAGAGTAATAATTAAATAAAAGATTTTTGACAATCTTTATTTAATTAAAAGGAAATGTGAAATTAAATAACACGAATTATTTAAATTGTGTATTCAATTTTAAGATAGAAGAAATAATGATAATAACTAAATAAAACAAAGTTTTTAATTTTGTTTATTTAATTAAGAGAGAATTAATGTGATAAAAATGATAATAATTAAATAAAAAAAAGTTTTTAATTTTGTTTATTTAATTAGGAGAGAAAAATAGGAGAATTGATAAATGAACTTAATATAAATAAATATTTTTATTTATTTACTAAGTAGAGGAATTTAAGATTAATTAATCAAATAAGGCGTATTCGATTAATTGGATTTTCCAGACCATTTTTAGGTGTCTACACTAGTAAGACACATGCCCAAAATAACGAAGCCTACAAATGTCATATGCAAAGAATGTCAATAGGGAAAGAAAAAAAGGGCTAGTTTTCCAACTAAAGAATATTCAACTACTAAACCATTGCAACTGGTTCATACTGATTTGTGTGGACCTACAAGAACAAGGGGACTGAAAGGAGAAAGGTACTTTATGTTGCTAGTTGATGACTACACAAGAATGACATGGGTAACATTTCTATGGGACAATTCACAAGCATTTGAAAGATTTAAGATATTCAGGAAAATGGTTGAAAAACAATTGGGAAGAAGAATT
>VDFB02044084.1:0-54047 GCA_007258455.2 Sequoia sempervirens
CTCTATGTAAAACAAATAGTAGGCACAATGTGAACAAGATTGATCAATGATACCCCTTAGCTAGTTACCCATTCACCATTTCATAGTCCCTTTAGTTGTGACAAAGATTGTATTGGTTTAAACACTCTAGTCTATTATTTTATTGACATAGTCCTTGGTGGAACATAATATGCTTCTATCATAGGGTGATGAGGGTGAGCCTTAAAGGTGTTAGGTATCACCGCACATTTATCATGCTTGTGGGATTGTATGTAGTGATGAGTTATAGGAATTTGTGATGAGTCATGTAAAGAACATGATGCATAGTTAAGGAAGTTACTACATAGGTTGAGGAGGATGCTCTACAAGCTTAACATATATTTTACATAGTGTTTATGCCACATAGTATAAACCACATCATCATTTTTTGTTATATAGTATATTCATGTTAAATGCCTTAGTAGAGGTAAGCTTTAGTATTGAACCACATGAAATATTAAACAAAGTTATGCAATTTTGTATATTTTCTAATGAATTTAAAATTAACTATATTAGTCCATTATGAATGAAAAGTAATGGAATTTTTTTATGTAGTTTATTATAATATTTTAGGGTCAAACAACACATCCTACATCCCATGTAACTTTATCACATATATTGAATCCCAACAAATCCTTAGGTATATTTGTAATAAATTAGTAAGCATATTATATGCCAACTTATTTTTCACATAGTAATGTTAATCTTAAAATGACAGCTTGATGTTGACCAAGTGGATGTTGGACCTTCCACATCTAGACAAATTGGTGGTAATAGGAATTTATTGTCTTTCAGTAATGTTTTATAGTTTTAATCATCATGCATGTAGAAAAGTAACTATGTAATGTGTACAAATAATGTTATGTATTGCCTTTTTGCAAGTTTCATTATTTGGATAAGATAACCTTGTTCATGTTTTCAATCAATGACTTCATTAGATACTCGTCCCATCTTTGTTGATCAGTAAAGATGGGAATTTTTATAATAGTATCATCTTCTATGTCTTTTACATAGGTATGATCTAGTGATATAAATGCCATTATGTGTTTATTGTATTAATAAACATCATTTTTAGTATAACTAAATGGCATTCATCTTTACTCAAATACATCTCTATACTTTTCATAGGAAGCAATGATAACTCTAATTTATGCACTTTCCTCTTAGGTCAATGATGAGAAGTAGATAATGGTTGAAAAGTATTGTCAACTTGTGGTAAGTGATTATTTAGTTGTCATTTTATATGTAATGTTTATATATTAATGTGTATATTATTTATTTGTATTAATAGATAAAGGTAAAATCTAGTCTTGAGCATATGAGGTTTGATTTGTAGAGGTGAGTTGTTAATTATGAAATTAGTTCATCTTTCTGGAAAGCTAAGAGAGGCTAATTTTTTGGTGAGACTCTATGCATTTTCTTGATAAATATTGTGTTGTATGTTTTCATGGAATGTAGGCATATATTTGTATTTTTTAGTTGTAAATCATTGTATACCTATATGACTTTGAAATAATAGATTTGTATTTTTCTAATGTATATCATTGTACATTAATATGGATTTTTTTAAACATTTAGCATATGCTTTGTTAGCAAATAGTTTTGTCACTATATTCTTTTTATTAGTTTTCCCAATGAACAATGAAAAATCTTGCAACATTGGATAGATCACCATTGAAAGGATGATCTTCCTTTTCTTCTAAGAGGGGTGGCTCCCTCAAGTAAAAATTATTTACTTATCTTTTTTTTAAAAATAATTTTCCTCATTAAATTAAAAAATTATGACTCAAATGATAATGGATTATCAATAGCACAAAGATAAAAAAAAATAGAGCATATTTAATACACAAAAATGAAATAAATGATTGTAGATTAGAAACAAAAATAAACATTTTGAATATTTGATAGAACATAGAATATCAATATCTTTCAAAATTTGTATCTAAGAATTTTAAGCACAAAAGCTATCTATTAGCTGGACAAAGAGAACAAACAAAGAAACATCTACAAACCATCATATTTCATCACAAGAAGAATGCAAAGCCCTCAACTAGATCTAGTGGAAGCTAAAAGATATAAATATTAAGGGATACATCCATAATGTAATAAGTATGCATATGACATGTATGGTAGAAAGAAGGGCTTGCGATAAAAAAAAAAGAAAGAGAGGAAGGTAGGAAGGAGTAAGTAAGAAGAAAGTAAAGGAAAATAAGAGGAATGTATTGAACTTTTATTATTGTATCTTAATGAACTAAGAAATGAATAAAAAAACACACACATATGAAAAAATTTATGATGTGTAATGGGTTATGAAGTATGAATTCAATTTTTAATCTTCACTATTTAATTTTGGTTTGACTACAATATATTATAGTGTAGTATACAAAACATCTGATCATTCTTATATTGTAAACATCAAGGTATAAATAAAAAATTGAAGAATCTAGGGCTTACAACTTTCATCTTTGATCCCACTTTTCTTTCCAATATTTGGTTTCATTATGGGCACCCTAGTTAAACTATAGAGAATAAACCAAATCATAAAATTATCAATTGTGTGGATAAAAATAGTTATTTAGAAATATATTACAAATAAGATATGATTTTTTCATGATCTATAACATATTCCCAAGGTCTTAACCTTGTGAGAATTGGTTAGGCACACAAGGGATGACAAATGGAAAGGGGGTATCTAGAAGTGACCCTTTAAAATATGTAACCAATTTAAATATATCAAGGGTAAATCACATGGGAGACATAAATGAACCAACAAAATTCCAAATCATTAACATCCATTGTAAAATGAGATAACAAAAAATTAAGAGAATTTGGAGATAAGATAAAATTAGAAATAAAATTAAATAGAGAAGAGAAGAAACATGTTACATCCCATTTTGCTCTACCTTTATACTATGTTATTTTTATATTATTTTTACTTATAAAATTAAAAATTGAATGATGAGATTGAATCAAGTATAACTAATTATTCTTAATATTAGAAACATATGTGAAATAATGAAAATATGTTTTAAAGGAAATGTGAAAATGGAAATATTATTTCATGTTTTATATTCAAAATGAAATTATTTGAATATGTTTACAATTATTGTGATATCAAACTAACTACATTTTCAAGTTAATGAGGTGGATGCAAGAAAAATGTTTTCCCCTCCAAGGATGAAAGGGAGAGTGTCACCAAAGAGAGGGTGGTAGATCCAATGCCAGGAAACCAAGATCACACAAACACTTGCATTGATAGTTTTCATCTGATTGCAATATTATGTTCACTTTATAACTGTGGTGAATTCAGCTAATGTTAGCATCATGAATTTGCATTCTTAATCAGTGTGATAGATGTGTATTTGCATCAGTTGAATTCAAATGATTTTTTTTGCACTATTGTTATGTCTTCTATAAATAAATTTTAAGATTCTAAATTATATGTTATTCAATCAAAGCGCTCTTGATGCATAGGTGAGTATTTAAATCATTTCAAAGATATAAGTGTAATAATAGATATATTAGAGAAATCTAACTATACATATGTCTGCATTAATATTTTCTAAAATAAAATTTAAATTAATGAACACTTAGATTTCAAGTGACAACTAATATGTTGCAATTAATTTATAGTACCAAGGAGTAATGTGGGAACTTAAATGGAATTAATATGGAAGTTAAAGAACAAAAGAGTATGTAGACTTCTTGTGGGGAGTGGGAAAATAATGAACAAAGAGAAGTGTGGTGGATGGAAGAAATTGGGAAGCCATGCAAAAAATTGAGGATGAAATAGAGGAAAAAGAGAGGAAAATATAGAGGAAGAAAATAAAAGGAAACAAACAGAATATGGAGAAGGAGATAATAAAACAAGGGTGAGATAAAATATAGAGGGAAGAATAATATTTTATCTTGGGCATACATGTATGCATAATACTACACTTTCTTAGTATAGTTTCATAGATCAAGTTTTTCTTGATATTAAAAAAAGGAAGAGGAATTTGATTTCCTCTCCATGTTTCTTGGTTATTACTATTGAATTCTTGGGTATCGAATAAATTGGGGTTTTATATTGATGGCCTAAAAGGTCATATTTTACACCATTACATCTCTTTATTTTTTATTATAGGAAAAATAGGTTTTGAAGGGACCTCGAAACTCTTTACAAAAAGACCATTTCTTTTAAAGATAATCAAAACAAACAAAGCAGACACCCATTAGCAAAAAACAAGCAAACAACTAGCCAAAAAATAAGATAGAATCAACAAGCAATACAGACTTTTCAGAATTTTTGCAGCTTCTAGATCACTAGCTATGAACTTCTCATGCATTTCTATAACCTCAACAACCTCCTTTGTAGGAACCCCAAAATTCTTCTTTGTTTTATTGCGCGTACAGGTGCAGGGGCCCTTCTCACTATCATTCCCTTTCGAATATTTGGGGAGATCCACCAGACTAGCAACAACATCTTTTATCCCACTTGAAGAATCCCTTTTCCACAACCTAGCTTTTTCATTGAGAAATTGGAGACCCTAAGCTTCATTATGGAGAGTCGACTTACTGAATTTAACCACCATTTCCAGATTCCCATAGGCTATTTCCATTTTATCCTCCAAGACCAATATTCTAAATTCAAAATCCCTTTTCAATTTTAGCATCTCATCTATCACTATCTTCAAAGCATCAAACAATTGGTTCACCCAGTCCTGAATAGAAGACCCTTGGGGATTTGGAGTAACCCCAACATTATTAACCAAAGAATGAACCTTATAAGGTTTAGTTCATTAAACATCAATTTGAAAATTCTAAAAAAATTTAAAGAGCCATCTCTTGCCATCCCTAACACATTTGACAAATCCTCTCGGTTGCAATTGAAAGTATTCCTATCATCAACCAAATCCTCAGGAGCATCTTGATTATCCTACACTTCCTATAACACATCCTTACCTTTATAATCACCATTAGGAACTTTAATTTTGAGTTTGGACTTCTCCATCTCAAGAACCTCAAGAATACCCTGCTCCTTATCCTTCTCAAGACCTTCATCAATAGACCATCGGGGCTCATCATTAGGAGTTTCATCAGGCTCATTAGTAACAAAATCCTCCTAAGGCATACATTTCTTGCTACCAAAATGCACCTTACCCTTTACCTTCTTCAGATTATTACCTTCACATAGCCACATCTTCCTCTTCTAGTTCAAAACAAGGGACTCCACCTCCTCATCCACTTCAACATCCTCCGTCGACTTCTTCTTACTAGAGGTGAGACCGTCACTCTTCACCTTCAACTTCTTAATAGCAGGGGCCAAATTTTTTCCTAACTTAAACCTTCTAATTTTTAGCAAAATCTTCAAGAACTTCCTCCTCCTCACTACTAGTAATATACCCATTTGACTTGGAGGGATGATGAGAAGTTTTGGCCTTCTTTTTAAGCTTTAGATCAAACTCCTTAGGATGGTCCGAGAGGACCTCCATAGAAGCATCTGACCCATATTTAGACTCCTCAAAGGCAAAAAATGTATCAAACCCAGTATTATACCCAAATTTAGAATTCTTAGGGCAGATTTTAAAGATTTCTTGGGTTCATTTGGAATGGAAAAGGACTTGGCATAATCCATAATGAGAAGAATTAAGCTCTCATGGGGTTCTTAGGATTCCTCTTGGAGTCTTTAATACCATTCTCTATGGAGGCTAATAGATAATAGGGGAAAGAAACCCTCTTCTTATGTCAATACATTGGTCTTACTTATTTGTGCAAACAAAGGTATTTAATGTATTATGGTCAGTCTTGCTTCTCCATGTAAACAAAGGTATTACATGTATTATGGTTGTGTTGTGCCTTGCACTCACACCCCATTTTGTTCTTTTCTCTTTCTTCTCTTTCCTTTTCTTTGCCCCCTTTCCTTTGTTTTTCTTAGTTTCTTCATTTTCTTATGGAGGATGTGCACATTTTGATGAATGTGCCCATAAAAGCATTTAGGTGAAATTTGAAAATAATGAAATGACATGGAAGAGGGAAAAAGGAATGACTTAAATGCAACTTGGCTCAAGGAAAAAGGACTTGTAAGATGAAATAAATGTATTGTTGGAAGGACTAAGTCCACTTGGAGGGATTTCAAATTTGAAGGAATATTCCTCTTTGATGCCATGTTGAGAGAAAATAGAGATTTAATAAATGAATTAAATCTATTTTCATGTGCAAGTGGCAAAAGGTAGAGGATGGGACATGGATTAGGATTAAATTAATCAAGGGTTAATTAATTTAATGAGGGATTAAATGATATGACAATTTTGACTTAGATTTATGGGTTGATTTAAATCAAAGATGAGAAGAGTGTGATTTTAGAGATAGTTAAATAAATATTTTGTTTTATTTAACTAACAAGGATGATTGGTTAGATTAAATTAAATAAAGTTTTAATTTATTTAATTTAATGAGATAGACTTTAGAAATTAATTAAATAAAATTGATTTATTTAATTGAATAAAGAGCTAGGGTTAATTAGATCATATTGATTGATTTAATTAATGAGGGAGAATGACTTAATCAGATAAATGATTTATGTAATTAAGAGAGGAAAATTGATGAATTTAATCAAATAAGGGTATTCGATTAAATGGTTAGACAAAGGGATGATTCATGATGAAAATTATGTTAGTAATCAGGATCAGATGTGCAATGTCAATCGATACATTTTGTGTGTCTACAAATAGTTTCAAATGTTGGACATCGGCTAGATCCTTTAACATTTATCCTGAAACTTCAAGCAAGAGTTAAGCTAGATTCTTGAATTTTAAAACCCAAGGAACCTTTGTGCTTTTGTTAGAACCTTTCCATCTTTTTGAGCTTCAAAATTAAGCCTTACCTGATATCAAAAGAGGATTTCAAACAACATAAGGTGGCATTCCAATTTCCATTTAAGAACAAATCACTTTCTTGATCTTGAATCCTCGATAAATAATCCTTGTAAAATTTAAATTTTAAGCTTTTGGACATTAGGTATCATTAATGACTCTTATAGTTTTTCTAGAAAATAAAAAAAGGGTTAAGCTTAAACTTCAACTCCCAAAATCCAAAATATTTGATTTCCACCTAACACTCATTTTTTGGTCATCAAACTTCATAAGTAAGCCTTACCTAATATTGAAGAAGGATTCAAAAGAATATAAAATAGTTTTCCCGATCTCATATCCCTAAGATCCGATCCCTGACAAGGTGAAACCTTTTAGTTAAGTAAGGGTTTGGAGGTTTTACATTGTAAAGGAGCATAATATAATTTATCTTTAGAGCTTGACCATGTCATTGGTTCAAATATTTCAATTACCTTATTCAGTGTTCTAATGGATAAAATTTTAATGTGCATGTAATCTGCAAGGAGAAGGTGCTAAAATGAAGTATCAATACAAAGGGTACCACCCCCCATCCAATATGTTTTATCCTTACTTAGATATTGGTGATACTAATTTGGGACATGTAGACATGAAAGAGTTCCATCGAAGAATTAACAATGAAGCGAAAAGATCAACCAAGGCCACCTCTTTAGCTAATTTTGGGTTAGTGGAGGTAGCTGCCTTCCAAATTTTAGTGCAGTACCTTGAACTAGTATTGACATGTGCTCAATACTATGACAAAAAAAAGATATTAGGACCATATAGAGAAGTCATTCTTGACATCAGCCCATATATGATTAATAGGGTTTTTAGGATCCCTCCCTCTCCCAAATATGAAGCCATTGACATGAAGAAAGCAATGAATTAGTTTGATAAAAATAATGTAAGATTCCTCAATGTCATCAACAGTTAAATATTAATCAACCCTAGGAAGTTAGCTCTCAAAATGGACAAGGTACATTAAAGTAGTTAATTTTGGGAAGATATTAAGGATTAAATGACACTCCTTAATAGAGTTTATGGTTATCCACACATTAGGGATTTTTACCCATGTATGTGTTCATTTTGACCATCATATATAGAAGACAAGAAGATAAATTGGGCTACCATTATTAGCAAAACTCTTCATACACAACTCAAAGATGTTCTAAATTATAGAAAACTCTACATGACCTATTGGTATACTTGTTGGCTTATCAAGCAACCTTCCCAAGTCTTACATGGATAGGATCCCTTCAACTAGGAGAAGTCAAAATATATGAGCATTACCCATAGTTGGAGATAAATGCTAAAAAAAACTAATATTTTGTAAATGATGCTTTCCTTTATGCCATTATCAAAGGAATAGAGAATTATTTTTCTAGGAGAATCTTATTGGAAGCAATGGTAGATATTAAGAATTATGGGAATTGGTATATTTAGTTCAAGACCTCATACATTAGGATGGAATGTTTCCACAAGGCTCCCCTCAAATTGCTAAGGTACTCCACTAATAGGATAATCCTATTATAATTATGTAGACAACTAACAATGATCTACAAGTTGGTTATTGGGAAGCATAAATAAGGATACTCTTTCCCTATAAAGGTGAGTGTCTACTCTTGTGCCAATATGCAAAATTCCAAGATTGTAGAAGTAGAGCTGGAAATATACAAAATGGACTTGTATGATGACCCCAAGGATAAATTTGATCGTATTAGAAAAATCAGAAAAGTCATAGGCTCATTTTTAAAACATGAGCCTAATCTAGAGTACCTTTGGTCCAATTATAAGGATGAATTTGAGGTAAGGATGAAAATTTATTGTAGATTGAAAATAGACATGATGAGAGCTTGTAATGTTACCAAAGTGTCAAAATATTTGAGGGATAATGGGAAAGTCTTCCAATCTATAGTGGCCAAGGAGTTTATAAAAAACCAATATACAGCATGGAATTCTCCACTGAAGAAGACCAAGACATGAAAGTAATAGCAACTAGCATCATATCTTGTTCAAAAAATGGTTGGTGTCTACTTTTTCCATGATGGGGTTACCACGACCCCAATCTTAGTTAGAATAAGTCCAAGGTAATTGGATTTCCATATACTACTATAATTGAGAAGGAAATACCATCATCTTCAATAGATGGATCAAAGAGAAAGAAAATATAAGAATAAATAGTCATTAAAAAAGTGAAGATAGTGAGGAAGAGATTCCTTTGAAAAGGAAAAAGAGAACTAAGAGTTTTCTTAAGCCACATCTATCCCTAGGTTTGGCACACCCATTCCTTCCTCTTCTTCCCTAGATGAATCTCCTATTCCATCTCCTCCAAGTCCTCTCCCATAACCTCAAAACCAATCTCCTCCTCCAAATCCATATCCTCCCCCAGTTTATCCTTCTCATGTCCCTCCTCCTCATATTCCAATTTCTCCAATTCCTCCACCTCCTCAATCTCCTCATATTCTTTCTACTCCTCAAGAAAAAGAAGAGCTACAGGTTTCACTAGATTAAATTCAAAATGAAAAGGTATTCAGAGGAGAAATTGGAAGAGAAGAGGTAGAATAAGAAAAATAAGTACTTGATATGAAGCATCAGGACTCTCAGGCCCTCACATGACACATAGGTTATTCCCTCTCCTCAAAACAAATTATCTTGTACCATCCCAATATGGTTAAACCATATTATTCAGAAAAGGAAGGTGACATATGTCCAAGAATAAGAGGAGAAATTCACTATTACTGTGGAGGCTTTCCAAGAACCATCAAGAAAAAGGAAAAGATCAATGAGGTTTCATACCATCACAATGGATGAAAAAGGGAATAGAATGATGCAAATTTTTATCTCCATAGTAGACATACTTGAATCAAATATGTTTCTTGAAGATTATTAGATGCAATAGGTAAACCTGGGAGCTTAGAATAGATAAGGAGAAAAAAATCATTAAAGATGACTTCATCTACTATCCTAAAGAGAATGCAAAATGATTAAAATACCAAAGAAGAACTTAAGTCCTAGGTATCCTTGTTGATAGCTTATGTCAACCACTTTATTGGGCCCATTGATTCAGTTGCTCTTGCTCCAATCCTATAGGTTGCACTCAAAATGGAAGCTCAACCTTTAGACCTTGAAGGTTTACTTTTTGCTACTAAAGAGTGGATAAGTAATTTACAAGCCTTAGAAAGCATAATTTAGAAGAAAGAAACAAATTCTTACCACTGTGTTAGTGATGAAGCTAGTTTAGCTCACTAAATGGAGTTAGAAATAAATATGGATTTATTGGTTTGGGATGATTACATCCCAATTTTGCACAAAATTAAGGTTACTCCTACCGAGGATTTGATAAAGATAGTTGTAATTGAAGAAGAAGACCAAGATAAGCCAATAGTGTTGGAAACTGGGAACACTGAGAGGGGGTGGATTAATGTTTAAGGATTTTGATTTACAAAATAGATCTAAAACTATCAACAACAAAAATAGAACTTCATATAGCATTTCCAACACATAACAAATGAAAACATGTAAAACATATTAGAGAACACCATAACACCAGATATTTTTACATGGAAACCCTGTTAGGGGAAAAACCTTGGTGGAGATTAATCCACAATGTTTACTCTGTTAAAAGTAAATAAAAGAGGGGAATGCTGTTAAAAGTAAATAAAAGAGGGGAATGCACTTGCATTTAGGTGCACTGCCTAGAGCTCACTGCTTAGAAGAAAGAGGCTCACTGCCTTACAAGTATAATAAAGTTTACAACAAAATTTGAACTAAGAGTACATCAAAAAATGATTGGATTTAGTTCCAATGAAGCTCAAGATCAAATTTTGGATCTCTTGACCGGATCACACTTCTGCTATGCTCTACACTGCTTAACATACCAAAACTATTCTACCCTCAAACAATTGATCTACTCTTTTCGCTCTCTCCTTGATACACCTTTACTACTACATTATATCTACCACCACAACTTGCATGTGTCACACACTCACTATCTATATCAAATTGATTTACTGATCTCCTTTATACACCCACTAATCAAAAAATCAAAGTATGTCAACCTCACAATAAGATATAATATTTATGCTTATGTCAGCTCAAATCTCTAATTAGAATTGAATTGTACCCACACAAGTCAGCTAGAATTTAGTAGGGACCCAAAATAAAGTTACAAACATAAGAGATAACAAAATACATATTCCACATAGATCCACAAAACACCATACGAAACATGTTGGCCACAATGGAAAATAAACCATGAATCATGCTACCGAATCTCTTAACTCAAACTTCGACTTAATAGTATACCACAAAACTCATCAGAGGATAGTGTAAATGCTAAGAAATATTTCTTGGAGATCCACACCATGAAATAACGATCTGGTAAAGTGATCGAATCAACTTTCCAACCAATGTCATGTTCTTCATACATACTCCTGGTATAATACAAAATCTTAAGTTCTTTGCCGCTATAAATAATGCTAATATTGTAGATCATATTGCTAACTCTAGTTGCCATCAATGACAACACAAGTAGCCAAAAATGATCTCTCAAAGTCATATGCCAACAATCTCCCCCTTTGGCATTGATGGAAACAATTAGTGAAAAAATTGACTAAGTGTCAAAACCAAAAACTCATCAAAATCAAAATTGCTGCTTCCCCTAAGGATGTCTAGGAAATTTTTCACTCATTCTCTCCCCCTTTGACATCAATGATAAATATCTACTATATCCGCTCTACACTTTCCTTCTCATTCTCTTCCCTTTGATAATTTACTGCACTTACTCTTACTCCATCCTCTCCCCAACTGATGATGCAAAAATTGACCAAAATTTGAAAACTACTGCAAAAGTTCAGAAAATTTCTTTATACCTACCTTTCATTTTTGGAAGGAATTTCTTCTAGGAGTCCACCGCAATCCTAATGGAAATGATCAAGCTGTTATTCTTTGATGTTATGTCGATGATCTGGATGAGCGATTCATGAATGGTGAATGCATCTTCCAAATTTTCTCCTACTTAAGCACTTCAATCATCTGCTCTAATCTTCGTTTAGTTATGTCTTTTACTTTCCAAAAGGCATCAATAAGAGTATTCTTGGCAGAGTGGACCTTTGTACTCAACTTGCAGAGCATGAATCTTCTTCTTAATATCTCCATTCTTGTCTAAAGACATACTATAATCTTGTCTAGTTCTGACAAGCTCTTTTTCAATTTCCTCCAACTTATCTTTATGCTTTCCTACCACATGAGGCTACTTAAGGCTGTAATTGAATACCTTATTGCTCAAATCAATACATTGTCTCAAATCATTCATTTTCTTCTTCAACTTGGAAAGAGACAGACTAAACTGTATCTTCAAATGAGAAATGATTTCCTCCTCTTTTCTGTCTAGAGGCACAAATTCCATATCTTCCTTGACACAGTCAATTAGTTCTTTTGGGAGAACATCCAATAGACTTTCCAACTCAATATTATTATCAGCAAAGTATCATGCCAAAGTGTTTTCAATGACATCCTGCTCATAAGATGGTCCATTTAACCATATGTTTGATATCTTTTGCATACCATCCACATCCTGAATGATTTGCACTATCTTTGTCTTGAATAGAGCACCTTCTTCATCATTGTCTTCTATAATTTCCATAACTGGTTCAACTGGTTTTGATCAATCTTTTGGAGCAATTTCTTTAGAGACTTTATTCTCTACATCCACAACTAATTGTGCTTTCCCTTTTTCTTCAATCTTTGCTAACTTGGGTACTAGAGGTGTGACACCACCCATATCTCTTCCTCTCTTTTTCTTTTTTTGTGCCTTTCTGGAGGATGATCCAACTTCAGTTATCTTTATTGGGATAGGGATAACCCTCTCCTCGAACCTTTCTAACACTTTTCTAAAGAAGATTTCATACACTTGTTCACAATTTTCAAAAGAGTTATAATGATTGAAAATTTGTTTACAGACTGACATATTTTCTTTCCACACTACATTGTCCTTCATAGGCAAATAGTTTAGAAAATATATCATAATACATATTTCCAGAGTGCCAAACCTAAAATGGTAGTCAATATCCTTCGTTAATTGAAAATTCTCCATTAGTTGATCCTTTATCAGACTACATAGGTCAAAATCTTCATTTTCAATTATAATTTTATGAGAGATATATGTAGCGCCTGCTGAGGTTGATCCTTCTCAATTTTTGAAGTGGATCTTATATGAGATTCCATGTGCCACATACCTTGTCAAAGGATCTTTAATCAATGCAACTATCAAAGCCCTCTGATCTCCCCTTATTCCAGTTAGGGCTTTGACCTCAATATTGTGAATCGACTTCTTCGATATATCACCAATATTGCACACTCCCATTAGATTTCTAATCACATCCTTAGAAATTTGATAAGGTTTTCTAGAGTGAGGATATCACTGTCCAATTTGTTTAGAACAAATTGAATCACCTCTACATTGATGAAATGGGGATATTCGTTCCATATATCCAAATTCTTATGCTTAGATCCTTTAAGTCTCCTAAAATTAGTGAGTGACAACAAATTTCTTTCATCCCTAATCTTTTTACTGCTATACTCATCTAGAGTTACGGTTCATTTGATTCACTTTATATTTCACCCCAAACAAAGTTCTACCATTCACAAAAATAGATATGAAATCAATGATCAACAAAAATACCTAGAAATTCGTTGCAAGAATCACCTTTCACACCTTTGAGATTTTTTAGAAAATTCTCTCAAACTGTTCTCCTTCCATGCATGGTGACCAATTAGGGTTCCAAATGCCCTATTATAACTTTACTTAGTTTACTTTCTGTGGCATTAAATGCGTTGCCCTAGAAGTTCTGGTCACTCTGCAAACTCAAACATCAAGCGAAGAATTCATCTACAGACCTATACCTTTCCAATCAATTCAACATATGATTGCTAATACATCCATTAATGAATAAAACAATGACTGAATGGAATCCTACAATTTGGTGTCTATTATACTCAGGGGTACAAAATATTTTCATGAAAAGCTCCCCCTAGGCCATTGGCTTGATATCAATTATTGGAATAGTTATCAGAGGGGGCTGTTGGTATGTGGCAACTGATCATGCTATATTGTATAGCCCATGGTATACTGTACACCTTGGCCCCCCGTCCTCGCCGGGGTTCGGGGGCGGCAGCCCCTGAGAAATTTTTTTTTTGCCATTTTTTTCACGTCGTCAACGAAAAAGGAAAAATCTCCGAAAAAGAAAGAAAATTGACATTGTAAAACCCTAATTCTGGAAGCTTCTAAAAGCTTGTTAAAAGGGGTTGGGATGGGGGTTACAGTATGAAGAAAAACATGATTATTCGCGTGATTGTAATAGGTTTTGCACTGGATAATAAAAGGATTGGATGGCTGCAGTTTGGTGGATGTAGCCCAGATTGGGTGAACCATGTTAAATTCTCTGTGTTATGATTTATTCTATGTATGTTTTAGTTTCTCTATTTATTATTTAAATCTGCATTTAATTGTTAGATATCTGCCATCTCTAACCCTAACAGGGGCTTCCGGTACAACCTTGTTTCCTTCATCAAATTCACTTTTCTTCACCCATGTTTTCTTAATCTAATATCTTATCTCTTCCACATATGCTTTTTCTTTTCCTTTGTTGTCTTTCTGTGAATTTCTTCCTTGATAAACTGGACCTCTTTTATTCATGTTTCTATTCCTACAGAATCTTGCAAGGTGTCCAAGATTGTTACAATTAAAACATACCAAACCATTATGTATATACTAGCCATTCCACTGATTTCCTCCTAACCTGAATTGCTTAGAAATATGTCCAAATCTTCCACAAGTATAGCATTTAATGTTACTTGTATTGGTAGGCATACTTCTGCATTCTAATTCCTTATGACCAAACTTCTTGCATTTGAAACATTGACCAAAAAATGGAGTACTAGGGTTTATCCTTCTTCTACACTAAGAAGCTATATGTCTAAATTTGTTACAAGAAAAGCAATATCCATTAAATCTTTGAGAATTAGGTTGCCTTACTAGATTTCTTCTTTTTAGGGTTCTTTTGTTTAGATCCAAAGCTCTCACCCTTCTCATAGCCGAGACCTCGCTTGTCATTCGTATTCTTTTGACTTTTGGTTATCTCATCAACCTTAGCAGAACTTATCTTGAACTTTTCTTTGAATTCATTTGTTGTAGCAAGCTCATTTCCAAGAGTAACTACTTGTCTCTCAATCTCATGTTCATAGTTTTTGGCTTGTTGTAGTTCTTCCTCCAATTGAATGGTTCTACTGTTAATTCTGTTGCATTCTTCATATTTTTCTTTTAGGGACTAGGAAAGATTCTCCTCATTCTTCTTCCTTTGTTCAATCTCTTTGGTTAACTTCATTGCCATAGATTCCATTTCAAATTTTAGGGCTGAATTTTCCTTGGCTAGCTTTTCACATTCTTCTGTTATTTCTTTTAGGGTTTGATTCAGATGGACCTTTGCTTTCTTTTTGCTTCAACTGATCACACAACTCCTTCCTCTTTTCCCTTGACCCGTTTATCTTATCCTTCAATGATTGAATGAATTTGATGGTATTTGCAAGATTTGATTTTAGTTCCATGACCTATGCTTTAGATTGATCAAGATCATCAAGTGCCACCATAAGTTGTTGTTGAAGACCACCAATGTCCATTGAGATTCAAGATTCACCTCAAGTTGTTAAACTTCTAAAGAGGAACTTGCTCTAAAACCAATTGTTGGACACTGGGAACGCTGAGAGGGGGGGTGAATTAGTGTTCAAGGATTTTTATTTACAAAATAGATCTAAAACTATCAACAACAATAATACAACTTCATATAGAATTTCCAACACATAACAAATGAAAACATGCAAAACATATTAGAGAACACCATGACACCAAATATTTTTATGTGGAAACCCTGTTAGGGAAAAAACCACAGTGGAGATTAATCCACAATGTTTACTCTATTAAAAGTAAATAAAAGAGGGGAATGCACTTTCATTCAGGCGCACTGCCTAGAGCTCACTGCTTAGAAGAAAGAGACTCATTGCCTTACAAGTATAATAAAGTTTACAACAAAATTTGAATTGAGAGTACAACATCACAAATGCTTGGATTCAGTTCCAATGAAGCTCAAGATCAGATTTCAGATCTCTTGACTGGATTCCACTTCTACTATGCTTACTCTGCTCTGCATTGCTTAACATACCAAAACTATTTTGCCCTCAAACAATTGATCTGCTCTTTTCTCTGTCTCCTTGATACACCTTTACTATTACATTATATCTACCACCATGAATTGCATGTGTCACACACTCACTATCTATATCAAAATTATTTACCGATCTCCTTTATATACCCACTAATTAGAAAATCAAAGTATGTCAGCCTCACAATAAGATATAATATTCATGCTTATGTTGGCTCAAATCTCTAATTAGAATTGAAGCGTACCCACACAGGTCGGCTAGACTTTAGTAGGGACCCAAAATAAAGTTCCAAACATAAGAGATAACAAAATAAATATTCCACATAGGTCCACGAAACACCATACGAAACATGTTAGCCACAATGGAAAATAAACCATGAATCATGCTATTGAATCTCTTAACTCGAACTCTGAATTAATAGTATACCACAAAACTCATAAGAGGATAGTGTAAATGCTAAGAAAGATTTCCTAGAGATCCACACCACGAAATAAAGATACAGTAAAGTGATCAAATCAACTTGCCAACCAAATTTCATATTCTTCATACATACTATCGGTAGAATATAGAATCTAAAGTTCCTTGCCAGTATAAACAATGCTAATACCGTAGATCATACTGCTGACTCTAGTTGCCATCAATGACAACACAAGTAGCCAAAAACGATCTCTCAGAGCCATATTCCAACAAAAAGAATGGTTGAAAGTGGGATAATTGATGATTAAGATTTTGAATAAGTGCAAACAGAAGCTGAACAATAATAGAGGCCTATCTAAAAAGGAAATGGTAAAAGTAGAGCACTTTGTGGAAGGTTTAGGATACACTTTTTATGAAACTCCTTCCATAGTGAATTTTTTGAACAAGATGATTAGGGAATTTAAGAAGTCTCTACATGATCAACATAATCAAATAACCCTTGACCATATGATGACTCAAAGGGAGATCTTTAGAGTTTATATGAATTTCCTTTTGCCTTCGATGACTTGCAAGAAAATTTGGAGAAATTTGCATTTTATCAAAGGATAGAATTAAAATATCATAAGGGGCCCACTATGGACACAATGAATGAAGTCATTAATTATTTTCTAGAAATATTTCCTAGTGATAAGTGATAAAATAATATAAAATTTATTTATTTTGATCAATTTTGTAATAAATCAACATTTGAGATGGTAAAGTACCAATTTGGCATTGAGTTTTAAGTTAGACTCTAGTTCAAGAGTTAGTTCTTAATTTTAGTTAGGTCTATTTCTAAATAAGTGTTGATCACCCAAGTTGAACTCTCAATTAAATTTTTTAGATCCAAAAGATATGGAATGCATGGTTCCTATATATTTTTGGTATTTGGAAATTGTCAAGGATGAGAAATTATTTTGTTTGGAAGGAACTAATATAATTTCAGTGTATATTTTCCTACTACACTTTGTGAGTCATTTTATAAAATATTGAAGGGTTACACTTGTTGCATGTGTATGGGTTTTGATCATTGGTGATGGTATGCCTATTTTATATATCTGAAGTGAAAAAATTAGTGAAAACAATCTTCTTATAGTGATGTTGAATAGTGTCATATCTCAAATCTGTGCATCCTTTATGGTGATTTGATTTGATGTAGCTTAAAAATATTAAAATTATAATTTCCCTTTGATGATTGCATCAAAATTATTAATAATTGAGTGAATACTAATTATGATTATATTGGTTTCCTTGATTTTTCTTAACCATTTCAGAATTGATAGATAAAATGAGATTTATCTTTGTCCATTCAATTTAATTTATTCTTAAATTCTATCTCCACCAAGTAATCTTTTGCTATTTATTTTATGGTACTTTGAATCCTTAAAAGAGCACAATAATTATGTAGATATTATAAAGAAACGATGTAATCACATGTAATTGATCTTGAATTTTAAGAAGTATATGCCTTTATTTGATATTGCATGTCTTCAAGATGTTTTTTGGAATATATTAATCACTCTAGCCCCTTGTTAAACAGGTTTACATGAACCACTAAGATATTCATCATAGTTAAGACCTAACCTAAAAGGAACCTTGGAGTAGGAATCCTTTCTTTTCGAGAGGAGTAGTGATTTATTGTTACTCAACAATTGGTAGTGTTAAAACCAACATCACTAGAATTTGTACTAGAAGGAGGGCCCCTTAATTTAGGAAAACTAGAAAATATTATTTCCTTTTCTCTAGAAAGGTCCATAAGATTTCTTAGATCTACCCCTAATAAGGGAGATCTCTTGGAGTTATCCCAACACTAAAAGTTGAGTAGTGATAAAGGGAAGAGAAAAAGAGAAACTTCAAATTCTATAGAAATACAAAAAAACCCTAGTTTGTAACACCTATCCGTGAGTCCAACCCTACCTTGAGTCATAACAATTGTTGCACCCCCACCACTTAGGATGGCTTATTTTACAGAAAATGAGAGTTCTCACTAGAATATTAGAGGACCCTTATGTGAATTATCCACGAATCTTGAAAATTTCTACACTAAATTCATATATAGAGAATCTAAAATTGTATAGGATCATATAAGAGCTTTTAAAGAAATCTGTAATAGAGCCCAAATTGGACATAAAAATGTAGTTTACAAGTTTCCTTATTTATTAGGTGAATTCACTTATAACTAGCATCTGAATCTCCCCATAGGAACAATCATAGAATAGAGACATTGAGAGAGCAACTTTGTAAACTCGTTCAAATTTTATACAAACCCTACAATCTTGTACCATCAATTTGTATCATGTAGAAAAGAACCTAATGAACCTATAAATATCTACACCCAATTCCATAAGAATTATAAGAGGTTAGATGAGCCGTATCTTATGAATGAGGAAAATTCTATCCAAACATATTTTAAGTCATTATGCCCCTTAACTAGCTTATTTTTGAGAAGGGTACTTGAGGAAAGTTGGAATACCCTAGAAAATATATACAATGAATTCATCATCTTTTCCTAGAAAATGGATCCACAAATAGGTAATCCATCTAGATCATTACCAACACTATGTTTTCCTAGCATGTTTAATCATATTTTATCTATAAACAATGTATTGGTCAACCAAACACCATTAATGAATCCAATCCCAGGCATGATGAACTCATCCCAAATTTTATTGCCATATCAACCTATGGATCATTAGAATCATGTAAGTCCCATGATTACCGATATTGGAAATGAGAATGAAGTTAATATTGCTAGATGCATAGGACAACTAAGAGGTGGGTGAATTAGTTATATACTTTAAACCATCAAAAATCCTCATTAACATTCATATTTGCATTAGCCCTTAAATCCTTATCCACCAATAAACCCTTAACATGCATTAACAAAATGTAAACATGTAAAGCAGTAATGCAAACACACCCAAACACATAAAAACACTAGGTTTACATGGAAAATCCAAGAAGGGAAAAACCACAGTGAGGATTAGCTCGCTAATATATGAATTACAACACCTAATACAATAAGGCTCACTTCCAAGGGATCACTGCCCAGAAAGATAAAGAAAGGTTCACTGCCACAAAGACTCCCTCACTATCCAAAATAAAGAAGAACAGAAGAAGGGGTGACTCACTACCAATTTAAATTTCTAACAATGTATCTCTCATACGATGAAGGTATAATTCCATTGAAGCAAAAACAACTCATGAAACAGATTGAAATGTAGACATCTTCTGCTCACTACATTAGGAATTCATAAGAATTAAGGCTCACACTCAAATCAACACACTTGATCACTTTCGCATATTTTACATCACACACTCTCTACTCTTCATCCATACAACAATTCTTTTTTCATATATACCTTTTGTGACCTAAATCAATCTCAATTAGGTCAACCTTAAGGAAACATATACACCTCAACCGTACAACATCAAATAGGTTGGAACCAAACACTTCCACAATATAAATAAGTGAATCCAAACCATGCCACTACTTAATTGGGACCCAAATATACACTAGCATGCTTCTCAACACTTCCTCAAACAACAATTATCCTTCACAATTAGCGCAAGCACACCAAGTCGGCCAAACCTATACTAACACTAAAAAGTGACACCAAACACACATCTCAAGTTCTAGAAACATCTTCTAGACCACAAAAAAATACTCCATAACATCCATACATCATCTTAGAATGCTCCAACACCATCAAAATATTTTGCACAGTTACTGCAACCACTTGAAACTCAAGAACACCTTCATTCTGTGCAACCAAATATACTCACACAAACATCCAACACAACATATAACTTTATGGAACAACTAAAAACCTAAAACTTCAATGGAAGGTAGACAAAAGAAATATAAGAACATTCCCATATCAAAAACACCAAAGCCTTCACTATGGAGAAATGTGGAGCAATCTCATTTCTCCTAGACATACTATCAAAAATATATTATACTATAGAACAATACCTAACCTAAAACTCTAGATATGACACCTTTGAATACCTCTAGTGATCATGTCCAAACCAAATGAGCATATATTTAGCAATGAAGAAATGTAGATCAAAACACTGAACACTACTCTATCACACTAAACTCTCTTTTATTCAAATTTTGTCAAAAGCACTTGAAAACCAAGTGAACTAACTTCATCATCAACATTAATAAAAACTATGCAAAACAGCTACAACATATGCAACATGCAACACTTTTCAACTACAACAATCTCCTCAAACACAAGTCAAACCAAAAACCTTTGCAACTATACTAAATTAAGACATTAGTGACAACACCAACAACATTGTGTTGACATCAATACCAACAACTCCAAATTCCAACAACTCCAATTCTAAGGGTTAACATTATCAACACCAAAAAAATTCCAACACTCTCTTCATACATGGGGTTAACATCAATGACAACACCCAAGCAACTCACAATCAACTCAAGCTTCCAAACATCTTCAAACTTAAAAAAATCTCCCCCTTTGTGATTGATGGCCCAACACCTATTTTATGAAAAACACCAATAACAAAAGCAAAAAACAACAACACTACAAAAATTAGTACTCCCCAGGTGACATAGACAACTTTTTACTCTTCAAAAACTTCTTCTCCTACAACACTAGCAACACCTACTCTTCTAGATCACTCTCCTTATTTTCTCCTTAGATAATACTTTTCATACTCTCTCCCCCTATGGTCTTTAGACCATATTTTCTTCTACAACCCTCTCCATGTTTTTTAGATTCTCTTATGGTTTTTTAATCACTTTAACTCTTTTCCCCTTTGACATAAATTTCAAAGGGCGATAGACTCATCCAACTCTTTTTCTGTATTGAATTCATTTGCTCTCCCCCTTTGACAACATTCAAAACACCTGCATACACCACTTACAAGCAACTACACTCATTCTTTTGCACTCTCTTTTTTGTATACTCCCCTTAGGATCACACAATATGCTCCATATGACTGCACCATCTAGCAACCACTACTACCTACTCCCCCTGAGAGGTAGCCTTCAACATTAGTCCAAGACAAAGAATGTACCTTGAAATGCTTCATAGATAGATTCACAAACTTATGCATCTAGTTGAAAGGAGGGGAAATAACCCCTAACCTCTCCCAGTGATACTCAAAAGTATCTTTTAGAAGAGCCTTTGTGAAAATATCAACAACCTAATCCTTAGTAAGCACATACTCCAACTTCATCTCATTTTCTGCAACTTTCTCTCTCAAGAAGTGATACTAGATTGAGATATGTTTTGTTCTTAAATGCATTATCAAATTCTTTGAAATATTGATTACACATGTATTTTCACACATGATAGGAAAAGGTTCATCTTATGAAACTATGATATACTTCAATATTTGCTTCATCCACAACACCTTTGGACAACATGATGTTGCTGCAATATATTATGCTTTTGCAGTAGATAATGACACTAAATCCTGCTTCTTAGTTAGCCATTAAACCAACCTTCTTACAAGAAAGAAAGCACCACCACTTGTACTTTTCCTATTATTTGCATATCCAACCCAATCTACATCTGTATATGCACTCAAGGAGAAATTAGTATCCTTGGATATGAAAATCCATAATCTAGATTTCCCTTCAAATATTTGAATATCCTTTTCATTATTACAAAATGAGATTCTATGATATCTTCTTGAAATATAGCCACAAGACAAATTGAATACATGATATCCGATCTAGTAGCAATAAGGTATAATAATCCACCAATCATTGATCTATACTTGCGTTTTTCTATCTTAGGAGATTCATTATTCTTGCTCAACTTACAACCAGTAACCATAGGAGTACATACCAATTTAGAGTAATCCATTCTAAACTTCTTCAACAATTTCTTAAAATACTTGGATTGTGATATGAATATACCTTTCTTTGATTGATTGATTTGTAAACCAAGGAAGAAATTCATCTTCCCACACATTGATATTTCAAAGTTTCTTTCTACATTTCCTTTGCAAACCTTTTGCACATTCCTTCATTTCCTCTGAAGATTATGTCATCAACATATACCACCACAATTAAGATTTTTTCTCCTTCAAATTTGAAATATAAATTGCTACATGTAGTACCTTTTCCGGATCCCTGCTACAAGTACTTATATAATCTTGCATACCAAGATCTGGAAGCTTGCTCTAGTCCATACAATGCTTTCTTCAACCTACAAACCATATTTTCATCTTTTGACAACTAAAAACCTTTTGGTTATTCAATATATACCTCTTCTTCTAACTCACGATTCAAGAATGCAGACTTCACATCCATCTGATATACTTTGAAATCTTTATGTGCTGCAAAAGATAGAAACATCTTGATAGCTTCCATTCTTGCAATCGGAGAGAATTTTTCCTCAAAAGGTATACCTTCAACCTATGAGTAATCCTTACACACAAGTCTAGCCTTGTTTCTAACCACATTTCCATATTCATTCAACTTGTTTCAGAATAACCACTTAGTACCAATTACATTCTTATTTTATGGTCTTGGAAATAATTCCCAAGTTAGATTCTTCTCTATTTTCTCTAACTCTTCCTTCATTTCTTTGATCCAATTCTCATATTTGCATGCCTCAATCACTATTTTTGGTTCCACCTCAAAAATTAAACAAAAAATTACTTTTTCTTCTATCATAGTAGCTTTTTTTCTTTTCAGCACACCTTTTCTCTTATTGATCTTCTGAATGATTCTTCTACACATACTTAGGAGTCTTAGGATTCTTTTCTGGAGCTTATTCCTCTTCAACTACCAACTCTTTTCCTTTATCTTCAACCTTTTATTCTTCACTACAAGGGGATTCATCATATACATATCCTTTTATCAGTATTGAACTTTAATGTGGTTCTTCATCCACTTTGACACTTGCACTCTCAACAATCTTCTTCAATATTTTGTTGTAGCATTGGTAGGCCTTACATAACTCATAGGGAGTCTTTGAACTATTTTCTCTTGCTTGAATTCTTTAAGAATGTAGGCTTTAGTATGAATTTTTTCTCTCCAATAGATATCCAAAATATTAGCTTCCTTCATCATTGCCCTAGTTGCTTCCTAAACTGTTATATTTTTGGTTTCCACAACTCCATTCTATTGAGGAGTTCTAGGGGCTGATCAATGGCTCCTTATTCCATGATCTTCACAAAATATGTTAAAATCATTTGAAGTAATCACCACTTCTATTGGATCTCAATCATTTGAATTTCAGATTCATTTCATTTTCAACCATGTCCTTGAATGCTTTAAACTTGTCTAGAGATTCTAATTTTTCTTTGAGTAATGTAACCCAAGCCATTCTAGAATAATCATCAATTAATAACATGAAATACCTATCACCACATGAGATTCTAATTCTAGTAGGTCCACATAGATTTGTATGCACTAACTATAAGGGACCTATGGTAGAATATTCCTTTGTCTTGAATCTTGTCTTTGTTTGATTTACAACTTGAAATTCTTTGTAGATTGCATTGATAGGCTTTGTAATCTTTTACAAATCCCTCACAACATTAGTAGAACTTATCCTTATTAGGCTATCAAAATTAATGCGACCCATTCTTCTATGCCATAGCCAAATTTCATTAGTTTGAGACATAACACACTTTGCACCACTACCTTTGAGTTTATAGACATTACCTCTTGTCCTTGTTCCAAAAAAAACTAGAATAATAGAGCTTCCTTTTCTGATTTCACAACCACTATTCTAAAATACAAGATTATATCCTTTGCTACACATTTTTCCTACACTTAGAATATTATGTTGGAGGCCCTTGATAGAAATAACATTATCTATATTATGATTTCCATCAAATCAAATCAAACCTTTTCCACAAATCTTAGGAGATGTATCATCACCAAACTTAACAAGACCACCATCATACTTTTCAATCTTAACAAATTTACTCTTATCACCTGTCATATGATTTGAGCATCTACTATCAATGATCCAATAATTCATCTCCTCTTTAGCATGAAAAGTAGTCAACATAGTTCCTTCAATTTTTTGAATTGCTTGTGAAGTAATTTCCTTCACAAGTCTTTCAAGATTAGTAGAATTACTTCCAACATTTAAAGCCATGAACAAGCATTCATCACTTCATCCAAATAATCTTATTCTTCATCGTCAGATACACCATTTTCCTTTTCAACATAATAACTTTTCTTGACAAATTTACCCTTATGATCCTTTTGTTTGTCATTAGTAACTTTGATTCGACATTTAGATGCATGATAACCTATCTTTCCATAATTGAAAAATTTGAAAGGTATCTTACCTCTGTATTTTTGAGTACCCTTTTTCAATCTCCTCACAAAGTTTTCTTCCACCTCATCAAGATCATCTAGATATAATCCATCATCCTTTTCCACTTTGCAAAATTTAAAAGAAGTTTCTTTGTTTGTAGTATCTTGACCAAATTCTCTCATTTCAAAAGAAGTTAAAGCACCAAAAAATTGATCTCTAGAATAATTATCCAAATTGTGAGCTTCCTCAATTGCAAAAACTTTTTATGACTATAAGCTTTAGGAAGAGTTCTTAGTACCTTTTTGACCACTTCATTTTCATCCAACTTTCCACCAAGACCATTGATGGCATTAAAAACTTCATAAAATATGAACATGTAGGCAGTAATGTCTTCATCCTAAGACATCCTTAGGTTTTCAAATTTAGCTTTGTAGATTTGAATCTTCACTTGTTTGACCTTGTCATCTCCTTCATAGATTCCTTCCAACTTTGTCTAGATATCTTTAGCAGACTTGTAGCTCATAAATTTCACAAGTTATGAATCAAAAATACCACCTAGGATTACATTCATTTATTTTCCATTATTTTCATAATCCTTGATCTCATCATCAATTTTTGGACCATTTGCAGGCATAGTCTAACCTTTTTGTAGACTGCCAAACTCCAAATCCAAGGGAGACTAAGAAAGACTCCATCCTAGCTTTCTAGTAGGTAAAATTTGTTCCATCAAACAAGAGGGCTTTGAAACCTTTCCTATGCACCGTTTTGATCTACCTCAAGTAGTTAAGCTTCTTCCTAGGAACCAAAAATTTGATATTGACTAAGAGGGGGGTGAATCAATTGTATACTTCAAAACATCAAAAAACTCTCATTAAAATTCAGATCTGCATTATCCCTTAAACCCTTATCCACCAATAAACCCTGAACATGCATTAACAAAATGTAACATCTAAAACAATAATGTACACACATCCAAACACATAAAACCACCAGATTTATGTGAAAAGTATTGTTGGTGTTTTCTGCACAACTTAGACAAGATACAAGTATCTTATCTCTCTTGAAAGGAAAATCTCTATTAGCAAGCCTCAAGAGATAACCCCAAGGTATCTAATGTCAGGTCTTGACAATGCATAAACAATTGAGTGATAATGTGAAAATTTTGGTAATCACAAGGGGCCTTACAAATGAACAATGTTGGAAGCATACTTTCATCAAATGCAACAATATGGTGATGCTTTCAGTCCTAAAACTAACCCATATTCAAAATAAACAACAAAAGAGATAAGGGTTTTAGAGAGATTCAACTCTAAACTAACTCCTAAGATCAATCACAATAATGATGAATGCTGCAAATGGAAAAATCTACAATAAAACCAATCTCTGCTTGATCAAGGACAAGCCCACAACTTTGCAGAAATGGTGCAATCTTCCAAGGAAACTAAAGATTTTCAGACTATGAATATTTATCCACATACCCAATAACTGGTACAATGCAAACAAGCATCCATAGTTGAACTTAGCACAAAATAAGGCCTAGAATAACTTTACAAAACAAATTACAATCAACAAATTGCTAGAAGTATGGACCGAAGATCAATCAACATCATTAACATTTTACCATTATTGCAAAAGAACTGAAATCTAACATCTAACATTGAGAATTGAGAACAAGAAACCATTAATTGTCAAAGTGTAAGACAAAGCTTTCCAAATCAACAATCCAATTGCATTAACTTCTCTAGCATTACATAACAATTTCTAGTCTCTCCTCTCTCCTATAACTACTGACTTCTCTAACATAGCCAATTTTGGCTTTTACAACCTCTAATAAGCTATTCTAACCCATAAATCTAACACCTTTTACAAATGAGAAGGCACTGGCCTTTTATAGAAAATTACATTTTGAATCAATGGCCAGGATTTAATTCATCCAATGGCTGCAATTGCACTTCTAGAAGCACCAAGCTGTTACATTTTATTTGGGAACTCATGGTACATCATCATCCAATTGCATAAAAGTAGTTACATCATGGAACAATGAGAAAACAATATTATGCTAGCTTGTCATTAATGAAAATTATGATTGGATGATGAAATCAACTTCACATGTCTTCCAGAAACTCCTTCCAAATGTAGATAGTTTAGGCATGGATTCATATGTAGGCCCCACTTTTAAAATTTGAATTGAACTCTTCCATATTTCTCTTTTGGCACGAATCCATATGCAAGTTCCCCTTTTGATTTATTTAATCTTGAAAAAAAAATATCATCATTAGTAGCTTACATGTTAAAAATCCAATCCAAATTAAACTTGAATAAAATTTTGGCCTTTTAAAAAAATTTACATATTTTTATGGAAATTTTCTATTTTGAATTTTTTCATTTTGGGAAATTTTTATTTTCAAAATTTTTCTCATCTCAAGAATTTCATTTCAGGAACATTTTAAAATTTCAAGAAAAAAATTCCATTTTGGAAAAATTACATATTGCATTTCAGAAGAATTTCATTTTGGAAAAAATTTCATTTTTGAAATTTTTCCATTTTTCCATTTTTTTTTAAATTCCATTTTTGGAAAATTTTGGGATTTTGAGGGGGTCATGGAAATTTCGGGGATTTTGAAGGGGTCTTGGAAATTTTGGGGATTTCCATCAAGGATGGAAATTTTGGGGATTTCCATCAAGGATGGAAATACTCGAATTCCTTGCAAGGTCAAAATCCCCTAAACCTCATAACTTTTTTTCTAGAAGGAATTTTCAAAAAAATAAAAAAACAACCCTACCTAATTTTTTGTCCTCTATCCATGGGTGCAAAACAAAAATTTCGTTTTTTGGAAAATTTTGAGATTTTGAGGGGGTCTTGGAAATTTCCAAAAAATGTAAATTTCGGGGATTTCCATTAGGGACGAAAATCCCCTTAACTCTATAACTTTTTTTCTAGAAGAAATTTTCAAAAAGTTCAAAAAGCAACCTGGCCTACTTTTTCGTCCTCTATCCACAGGTGCAAAAATATTTACATATAACATTCAAAATTCACTTCAAAATCACCATTTTCAAATTCCAAGAGGTGAATTTCCCTTAGTGCCTCAAAATATTGCCTCCATCAAACCCAGTCTAGACTTAATCCCAAAATAACCTCCCAAGAAGAGCAAAACCAAAATTTGACCAAGCCAAGATGCAAAGATGCAAAAGAAAAAATAGGGTCCTCACCTCCGGTGGGGTGTGTGTGCGAAATTTGCACAACAGAAAGCCCAAGAAGGGAAAAACCACGGTGAGGATTAGCTCACTAATATATGAATCGCAACACCAAATACAATAAGGCTCACTACCAAGGGATCATTGACTAGAAAGATAAATAAAGACTCACTACTGGTGGCTCAATTCCAAAAAGACTCCTTGTCCAAAAGAAAGAATAATAGAAGAAGGGTTGGATTACTACCAATTTAAACTACTAACAATGCATCTCTCATATGTTGAAGGTAGAGTTCCACTAAAGCAAAAACAACTCATCAAAGAGACTAAAATGTAGACACCTTCTACTCACTATATTAGGAAGTCATAGGCATTAAGGATCACACTCAGATTGACACACTTGATCACTTTCACATCTTTTTCATGAAACACTCTCTACTCTTCATCCATGCAATGATTATTCTTGCATATATACCCTCCACAACCTAAAACAATCTCAATTAGGCCGACCTTAAGGAAATGTATACACCTCAACCATGCAACATAAAATAGGTCGACATAAAAACCTTCCACAATATAAAGAAGTGAATCCAAACCATGCCACTACTTAACTAGGACCCAAATTTACATTGACATGCTTCTCAACACTTCCTCAAAAAACAATTATCCTCTACAATTAGCGCTAGCATGCTAGGTCAACCAAACCTGTACTAACACTAACAAGTGACACCAAACACACCTCTCAAGGTCTATAAAAATATTGCAAACCACAAAAAATACTCCACAACATCCATACAACATCTCAAAATACTCCAACACCATCAAAATATTCTGCACAGCTACTGCAACCACCTAAAACTCAAGAACACTTTCATTCTATGTAATGAAACATACTGGCACAGACATCCAACACACCAATTTTTTTTATGTAATAATTAAAAACCTAAAAATTTAAGGGAAGCTAGATAAAAAAATATAATCACATTCCCAAATCTATAACACCAAAGCCTTCACTGTAGAGAAATACGAAGCAATCTCATTTCTCCCATACACCTTGTTTTACCAGACAAACATACTATCAAACATATCTTCTATTGTAGAATGATCCAAAACCTAAAAATATAGATATAAAACCTCTGAATAACTTTGATCATCATGTATGAACCTCATGAGCATATCTTCAGCCATCAAGAAATGCAAAGCAAAACACTGAACACCACTCTGTCACACTAAACTCTCTTTTATTCAAATTTTCTCAAAAGCACTTGGAAACTAAGTAAACTAACTTCATCATTGTTGGTGTGAGTAAAGTATTGTACCTAGTTAATTTTTTACTAGGGACTTAGGGGACTTAGTTCACATGATTATGTTTACTTAGGATATAAGTTTTCTTCTAGAAGTCTTAGTTGTCTTATCTAGACTTTACATTATCCTAGGTAGTTATGAGTTAGTTGTCTCATGTGATAGGATTAAGACACTTGTCATGATCTTGTATAATTCTATCTCTCACCCTTTCCTTTATAAGCAAGACATCTCTTACATATTTTATAGAGCATATTGTATTGCATATTGATCATATTGTAATTCTTGTTTGGTGGAATAGCATATTTCATTGTTGCTTCTCTCTATTTCTTGTGGAGGTTATTTGGTGTTGTAGATTGAAGATCTTGGTTCCTCACTTCAACATGGTATCAGAGCTTTAAATCTTGAAATTCCCTTCCTTTTTATTAGAGAGTTTCTGCCATCAAGTTTTCTATTGTGATTTGAGTTTCTTTTTTGACCTTGCAAATTCTTGTATTCTCTTCTCTTGCGTTTCAATACGATGTTGAGAATCAGAAAGGGAAAGTTTTGTTAATCCTATATTGCATGTATGTTTTTTGGTGAGATTTGGTGATTATAGCACTTTTGGCTATAGTGACAACATTTTTGGTTGTTCCATTGTGTCTAGGAGGCTCAAAAAAGTCATATTTGGCTTTTGTTTCACTCAATTTGGTTACCATTTGCAAATTTGGCAAACAAGGGTTTGAAGTTCAGATTTGGTGAACAACTTTTTATAGGAGCTTTTTTGGCAAAAAATAACCTTGCCATTGTGTCTAGGTGGTCAATTGCATGAATTTTGACATAAAATTTGCCTATATTTGGTGGAAGTTATTTTGAGGAATTTTTTTTTTATAGGGCAGCCATACATCCATCCCACAATCAACCAATTTGGTCCGTTGACAAAATAAAAAAAATAAAATTATATTATTTATTTTTGCAATTAAAAATATTTTTGGGAATTTTTTTTTTAAAAGGAATATTTATTGGGCACATATTCTTATTTTTTTGGGTGGAATATTTTTTTGCAACATTTAATTATAGGTCTATTAGACTAATTGGTCAGACCTAGTCAGTCATTGACCCCACCGTACTGGAGACTATGACAGGCTCTATCAGCTTATTCACCTGCTGGTCTTTCCACTGATCAACTCTTAGTTGGTGGTGTTACTTTACCGAAAGATTTTGGTTGACACTTGTGGGTTGATTGCAGGTTAGCTGCCAAGTGGCTTAAGCCACCAACAACGACGGTCTATAACCTGCCAAGTCTCTTAACCACAACTTTTGTTGTGACTGTTGATGCCAAAATTTGATGAGGTAATAGTGTCTTATGGGAAACTTAGTCCATGGGGGACCTTTGTGCTAAACTGAGTGACCTCCGGGTTTTTAGAGAAGCCGACTTCTATACTAGGGGGTTGCAAAGGGAAAAGGAAACAAACACAATAAAATAAAGTCTAACCTAAGGTGATGTGCCAAGACTTAATGATAGGCATGATAAACCATATATTTAAGGGCCTTATGGGTATTTGTAGTGTTCCATAAAATTAGAAACTAAAAATTATAGCAATGACAATCCATTCATTGACATAAAATAACATTGCATACATTCCTACTGCCAAGAAGAGTCATTAGACATGATCTAGATCAACAAAATTGTATTCAACATATATAGAAGTTCTCAAATGAAATGTCCAGACAATAAGAATAGAAAGGTTGGACAATTGGCATAGTCTGAAAGTTTTTTGCAATCAAATAAAATAGAAATAAAGGCCTGGTATCTTTTTACTAAAACTAGTGTTTCCTTAAAATTCCCAACCCTTTTCTCACAACAGAGAAAAGTATATATAGTAGAAAAAACCCCCACCACTTCAAAGAGTAGCAACATAAAATATTTTCACAATCCCTTGGTAATGATGCAGGAATAAGAATATTCCCTAAGCCATTGCAACAGAAATGATTCAAAACCAAGCATCCCATCATTCTAGGCATAGGTGCACCCTTTGCAATGATGGTGGTGGTCCCGACAAGACTAATCAGACAAGTGTCACCATCCCATGCAAATGATTATGACATGTAGTGGCCAATCACAATATTTGGTTTGTTTGGTTGATCGCCTAAATATGAAATCTGCCAGCTAGATACGTGGCAGCATTTCGCTACCCGTGTGAACCTTTTCTTCTCACCGCTGAAGAATTTTTCTAAGGCTACACGTGTTGAATGGGTAGAGCACTTTATCAATAGTGGAGGGAACGATCACCGGCCGTGAGCAAAAGAGACGCGTGGCAACATTTCACTGCCCGCGGTGGTTACTTCATCTCTACGCTAAAAGTTTTGTGAAGAGTAGGCACATAGCAAGAGTACACCATAGATAAAAATTGTGGGGCCCACCAAAATCTTTGGGAATGAGGCTTCATGGCACTCAGGTGGAGCCCAATGAGGAAACAAGAAAGAATGATCAAAATATCTCATAGCCACGTCACGTGGAAGCATAGCGGGGTTTCCCGAGATGCAAAAGGAATGAAAAAACTCAGGGTTGCGAAGAGTAGAAATGTGGAGCGGGAGAGAAAAATTTAGATAAAAGTCCGAGTGGATTACCTGCAATGTACAGGCCGATACATAGAGGAAAAATACACTCGAAGGGAGCTTGTTAAATACTTATTAATAGTGACCACTTCCAAACTTCTAGTGGTTTCACCTAAACCGCTAGATTTCTGAGTAGTCAGCTACTGATGAGGCCATGTAGTGACCTATTTAGTGTTCAAAGTCCCTCTTCTAGGGATTTTTTGCACTTGGTTAGCGTTATTTTGCACTTGGTTAGCGTTAATTTTGCACCTATTTAGTGTTCAAAGTCCCTCTTCTAGGGCTTTTTTTAAATTTTGAATAACTTTTTGCTACGATGTCAGATTTTTACAAACGAGATATCATTAGAAAGGTGGTTTGATGAACTTCACAGTGGCACAGGTTATTTCTACAGATTTTTCCATTTTAACTAGTTTCTTTAGCCCAAAGGTATAGGTGCATTTATTACTTGTAATTGACATAACTTTTGTATACGAATTTGAAATTTAGAATTTTTTTTTTCAAATTGCTCATAAAATCACAAGGAACCTATTTAAAACCTATATTTTTAGTTTTGACAAGTATTTTTTCTTGAAAATTGTAAAAATCACCGTGTGTTATAAACAATTGATTTAAGCTTGTCACTTGTACAAATTGCAAAATTTCTTCATTGTAATTTATTGGGGGTTGCAAATTCAGTTTTAATACCATTTGGGGAGGTGAAAGACAAAATTTAAGTGCCACATTGTCTTTTTTATCTTATTACATTATTTTTTCCAATATGGAAGATCTAAGGAAAATTGAACCACTCACTCCACATAATTATCATACATGGAAGCTAAAAATGACTCAATTATTACAATCTATGGGTCTATGGCCAATGTTAGATGTAGAAAAACCTGAATTCACAAGGGAATATGTAAAATTTACCCATAGATGTAAAATGGATGAAGCAAAAGGGCTCATTGGCTTACATGTATTTGATAGCTTGTTTTAGATTGCGAAGCGTAAAACACCTAAGAATCTTTGGGATAATCTTGAAGAATTATATAGTAAAGTCAATCAGTTTAGAGTCTTACAACTTCAAGTAGATCTAAATGCATTTTCTTCAATTTAGGATTTTCTTACACAATTCAAGTTGATTTTTTCATAATTAAAAGGATGCGGGCATGATAAATCTAGCAATGAATGTATCTTATTGATTCCATCTAAGTTAAGAGGTCCTTATCATGTGTTCTCTTCTACTTTCTATTCAACTATGGATGCCATGGGGAAAGATTATAAAATGCCTTCATTTGAATTTTTTTGTGAGTGTCTTTCTACGAAGGAGGTGAAATTGATTTAGTTGGATGCACTACCTAGTTTTAAGAATCATTCTCTAATGGCTCAATCATCCAAGGGTAAAGGAAAGAATGAGAAGCCAAAAAAAATAATAATCTTTAGGTAGTGAGACTCCCTCCAAATTGAAGCTAAAGACCAATAAGAAGTCCACTCCATCTCCTTCTTCTTCTACCTCTAGATATTCTTCTTCCAAGTCCAAGAAAAAGAAAGGAGATCGTTGTTCATTTTGTGGAAAAATTGGGAATAGTAATGCACATTGTTTCAAGAGACTTGAGACTGTGGAAGAAGCTATAAGGAAACACAACATATTAGTACCTAAGCCTTCTTCCATGGGCAAAGCGAAAGCTCTTTCAACACAGTCCATTCATTCATCTTTTGATAATTGGATTCTTGATTCAGGTGCTTCACATCACATGACCAATTCATGTGATCTTCTTGATTCCATTGTTCATACTTCTACTTCTCAGATTACAGTTGGGAACTCTTTATAGATTCCAATTTTAGGGACAAGATCCATTTAGATGCTAGATGGGTGCATTGAGGATTTTCTTCTTGTTCCTGATATTTCAGTGAATCTACTTTCCATATATCAAAATTTTCATTTTGGAGATGGGAAGTCAGTTGAGTTTACTCCACATAATGTGACTATTAGACAACTATAGGATCTTGAGAAGGTTGCTTCTACAAGGATAGTTGATCATGTGAACCATTTGTATTGGTTTGATGGCTTTGAGTCTTCATTAGGTTCATGTTTTGTTGCTCATGTTGATTCAATGAGCAAACTTTGGCATGAAAGATTTGGGCACTTGAACTATGGATATCTTTAGTAGATGCATACACATAACTTAGTGGTTGGTCTTCCTAAGATAAATTGCATAGATGGAGCTTTTCAAGGTTGTATTCTTGGAAAGAAATATAAGGATCCTTTTCCTAAGGGTCAAGCTACATGTGCAACCACACCCCTTGAGTTGGTTCATAGTGATCCCATGTTATTCCCAAATCCTTTTTTAGGGGCTAAGTATGTGTTTACTTTCATTGATGATTTTTCCCGATGCACATGGGCCTACTTTCTGAAGCTCAAGGGTGAGGTTCTCACCATCCTCAAAACCTTCAAAAAAATTGTGGAGAAGAAATCAAGTTTTTTTCTTCAATGGATACACACAGATAATGGGGGGGAGTATGCCAATCAAGCATTTCATGAGATTTGTAGTAAGAATGGTATTATTCATCAAAAAATAGTTCCTTATACTCCTCAACAGAATGGTGTGGTGGAGAGAAAGAATAGGAATCTTAGGGAGATGGCCAATTATATGATTTATTCTAGGCTAATGGCTCCAACATTTTGGGCTGAAGCTATCAATTGTGTCAATTATATTCAGAACTGTATGCCCCACAAGGTAGTGCGGAATATGACTCCTGAGGAGGCTTGGTCCCATTTCAAGCCTACTATATCCTTCTTTAGAATATTCAGTAGTGAAGCTTGGAAATTCATTTTGGATGGTCTGTGTAAATCAATGGAGAAGAGTCAATGATTCATTTTTGTTGGCTATTGTGAGGATGTGAAGGCATATAGATTGTTTGATCCTAACACATGATAGGTTCATTTTCATTGTGATGTTCAGTTTGTTGAGTCCTTCACATAGATAGATCCTCCTTACACTTCTTCTTCATCACAACCTACTCAATCTACTTTAGTTGATGATGTTTTGTTACTTGAAGAATATTTTGATGATGGTATTGATCCACCTCCTCCTAATCCACCCACTAGGGCACTATGGGATTGTGTTACTCTTGAGGAGGCTAGTCCTCTTGTTAGTGATCTCATTGACACTCGCTACACTCGTTATTAGACTTTAGGAATCAATCTTTTGAGTCATGCTATTTCAGATGATCCTCACAAGTTTTCAAATGCTTCAGGTATTCTTGAGTGGGATAGTGCTATGGATAATGAGTATTCTTCTTTGATGAAGAATCATACTTGGGATATTGTACCTCTTCCTAAGGGAAAAAAGTTGGTTTGATGCAAGTGGGTGTATCATACCAAATATGTAGCAGATGATTCCATTGAAAATTACAAGGATCATCTTGTTGCAAAGGGTTTTTTTTGGGTTGAAGGAATTGACTATTATTTAGACCTTTGCTCTTGTTTCCAAGATGGATTATATTCATCTTGTCCTTGATCTAGCTGCATCACAGGGATTGTTAGTGTATCAAATGGATGTGAATAGTGCTTCCTTGCATGGTGATCTTCATGAGGAGATCTATATGGAGTAGCCACTATGTTTTGTGTAGGACTCTTCACTTGTTTGTAGGCTTTAACATTCATTGTATGGTCTCAAACAGGCTCCTCAAGATTGGTATGAGAAGATGGATAGTTTCTTGCTTGCTTCCAACTACATTCATTTCCATTTCAATCCTATAATTTATACTCAGAGACATGGAGAGGATCTAATCATTCTTGTGCTCTATGTGGATGATTTGATTCTCATGAGGAGTTCCACTTCCACGATTTAGAGTACTCAACGAGTATTGATGGAGTGATTTGATATGACTGGCCATGGTATTTTGCATTACTTCCTTGGTCTTTAGGTTCATCAAACTTCTGAGGGGATCTTCATTTTCTAGCAGAAGTATGCTCTTGATTTGATTCAGAGGTTTGGCATGGCTGATTGCAAGCCTTCCCCCACTCCTTTTCCGTCAAGTGTTGTATTATCTACCAATTACACTACTCCTGAAATTGATCCTACCTTGTATTGATATTTGGCTGGTAGTCTTTTACTTGACACATAGTCATCTTGATATTTCATTTGCAGTTGGACTTGTCTCTTGCTTCTCTTAGGAGCCTCATGAGAATCATTGGAAGGTCGCTAAACGTATCTTGAGATACATTCAGTGAACTACTAATTTTGGCATTCATTACACATTAGGATCATCTCATATTTTTGGTTTTAATGACTCAGATTGGACTAGAGATGTCAATGATCGAAATTCTAAATTTGGCTTTGTATTTTTCCTTGGTTATGGTTCTTGCATGGCCATGCAAGAAGCAAACTATTATTACATTATTATCAATAGAGGTTGAGTATTGAGGTGTAGTTTGTGCCAATCAAGAGGTTTTGTGGCTTCAACAATTGATGATTGATTTCATATTTCCTTCCAAAAAACCCACTACTCTTTGGTGTGACAACCTAAGTGCCATTCATATCTCTTGCAAGCTAGTGAAGCATCAACGTACTAAGCATATTGAGATCCACATGGACTTCATCAGGTCGTTCATCCAAGATGGTGTTCTCAACTTGGAGTATTTGCCCATGGAGTGACATGTTGCTAACATCTTCACTAAGCCTTTGGCATTTCCTCATTATCTTTAGTTGCAATCGATGCTTGGGGTGAAGGAGGTTGTCCTTGAGGGGTCTTGATAAGTCCTCCTTCCTTTAGTTTTATTTGCAACTTTTTCTCTCTTCTGTAGAGGAGTTTTCTCCCACAAAGTTTTTCTCCTTTTCTCTGCTTGTGAGAGTTTTTTTGTACATGGGTACCTCATCAAGCCTTGTTTCTAGGACCCATCATTTGCATATTTGCATTAATTTTTTCCTTCCTAAGTTTCTCTTAAAGGGGTGTTGGTGTGAATAAAGTCTTGTACCTAGTTAATTTTGTACTAGGGACTTAGGGGACTTAGTACTTCACATGATTAAGTTTACTTAGGATACAATATTTCTTCTCTAGAAGTACTAGTTGTCTTATCTAGACTTTACATTATCCTAGGTAGTTATGATTTAGTTGTCTCATGTGATAGGATTAAGACACTTGTCATGATCTTGTCTAATCCTATCTCTCACCCTTTCCTTTATAAGCAAGGAATCTCTTGCCTATTTTATATAACATCTTGTATTGCATATTGATCATATTGTAATTCTTGTTTGGTGAAATAACATCTTTCATTGTAGCTTCTCTCTATTTCTTGTGAGGTTATTTGCTATTTTAGATTGAAGATCTTGGTTGTTCACTTCAACAATCATAAACATTACTAATATCTCTATAACACATTTGCAACATGCAACACTTTCCAACTACAACAATCTTGTCAGACACAAGATAGACCAACAACCTCTACAACTAAATTGAAGTAAGAAATCAATGAAAACACCAACAACATTGTGTTGACATCAATACCAACAAATCCAAACTTCCAATAATTCTAATGCTAAGGGTTGAAATTATCAACACTGGCAGCATTCCAACACTCTCTTCATACAAGGGGTTGCCATCAATGACAACACTCAAGCAACTCATAAACAACTCAAGCTTGCAAACATCTCTAAAATTCCAAAAAATATCACAAATGGGGTAGGACAACCCAAGAAAATATTATTTAAGAAAAAAACCATAGGTACCCTTTAGACCAAGGGCCCAATGCTCAATTAACATCTAATTTGGAAGTTATGAAAATGAAATTATCCCAAGTTACCAATGAGCTCACATGCTTGAGAATAAATCCCTCTCAAGGAGCTAACCATAATCATAACCAATTTTTTTTTAGATTGGTTAGGGTTTTCAAGGAGGAAACTTTAACCTATAAAGAACAAATTTACCTTGGAACATTAGACCCAACAATGGAGGAGTCCCTAACCCTATGGATAATGCAAAAATTATTGATTATTTTGATATAATTTTGATGATGAATGGTTGTAGTTTTCATGAAACTCTAGATCATGTTGAAGTGAATTGTCTAGAGATGCAAAAAATGCCTAAGATCATGTAGGCAAACCTACAATATACCCATAAAAATATGAATACCATGATGGTAGATTTCTACACCCTGGTTAGTGAAGGGTGATTGAATTAAACTATGGTTAATATTTTAGGTATAACTATCCTTGTAACTCTATCTTGAATGGGTTGAGATCAATCATCGAGAATTTCGTAAGTTCTTCAGTTTACTCCTCAATGTAAATCAAGGAGCATAGGCTTGTGAAAGATATTGAGGTTTTTTACCTAAGGGAAGAACCTAGAAAGCCAAGTGGGGATGGATGCAACTACATGAGAATTGCATTTGTTCAGAAATATGGTTCTCAGACCTCCCATCACTTGTGTGACAGAAACCCGAGCAACATAAAACATATTACTAACACACAACATAACAAAATTAACAATCTTTGTCAAAATGAATTGAGCAAAACTAACAATCTTTATTGAAATGAATTGAACAAAACTAAGATTAAGCAATTGAATGAAAGTATAATTAAGATAGGTTTTTGTACTTCTATCATTCACACTGATTAACACTTTGCAAAATGTAATACTATCTTGTACTCTAATAGTAATTTCAATTAATCAAAACTTTAGTCGTTTTTAATCATACTAATAAACTTTCAATGTGTTGATAGATATTAAGCAAACTAATAAGCGTTAAGCATACTAATAAAGGTTAAGCACACTGATAGAATTTTGACACTTAAACATAAACACATTAATTGATGTGCAAAACCAAAATTCACATTACCACACAATAAATTCCTACTATAAAATTCACCAGACAATTGATGAAGTGGGCCTTGCCTTCGCCGATTGTCAGGTGATGAAGCTCATGACACTAACTACTCCACACTAGTTATCATTCATTCAAATTGCAACAACAAATTATGAACAGGAACACAATATTAACACCAATATATGATTTATCTTATATCTATCCTTCTGAGTATCGGTATACACACACACATATATATACCACAAGTTGGTTAAACTTATAACAATTTTATAGATTAAAAGCGGATAACAGTTTTGGTTGTTTTGGCTTACAACCAATAACCTTGAAAGATAATAAAAAATGGCTTAAATTATTTTAACAATATTTCAAAACAACATAGCAACTCATAAATAGATTTAATCTCTACACAAGTATGGCCAAAGTGACAAAATGACTCTAATCGATCTAAACTTCGATCCACCGACACCCTCATGCCTAGATGTCAATCACTTAAATATTTCCTGTTACCAAAATCACAAAGATAATTAGTAACAATCAAAGGAATTGGTAATTTTCACTAGTTTTTATCTTCCTTTCTATTTCATAGAATATCTGCAGTCCATTAATGAAAAGTGACAAGAACTATAGGGAATACTAGGAAAATAGCAAAGATTAAGGCAAATGAAAAGATAAGGTAAAGACATGTTTTTCCCCCATCAAAGGGAACCTAGAAAATTATTCAAAAGAAGAAGAGTTTACCTTCCCTTTTGAGAATAAAAATGAACTAGAGAGTGTAAATATCTATGATTTCCAACAAGGGAGAACTAGCAATAAATTAAGGAGTAAGTGAGAACCTCTTACCAACAAAATTCCACCAAGGGTTGGTCCCACTCCCCAAGACCCACATGCAAATAATAATCCAATAGATCCTAAGGGACCTTATGGGAGTCCCTTCAAACCAATTGGTCCCTAGCTCAATAAAAACATAGTCATACATGAGGAAAAGTACAATGTTGAAGACTTGAAAAGGAAAAAGGCTAATATTTCCATTTATGACATGTTGCAAAATTATCCCAAATCCCTTGACAACCCATGAGGTGGACACATTGTTACTTCCCAAAAAGACAAGGGTCAAGCTTCTAACTCCTCTGATGCAATAGAAACTATATTCAAGGGGAAGATTAGAGTTCCACCATTCCTAATAAGTGTCGTAATGTTTAGAAAAAACTTACATAACTATTTGGTTGACTTTGGAGCTTCATGCAATATTATTTTGTATTCAATTTTACAGAAGATAGGAATGAATCCAAAGCTAGCTAGTAGAGTGGTCATACAAATTGATAAATCTGAGGTCAAAGTCATTAGTGAACTAAAAAATGTACACATGCAACTAGCTTTAGACTCTTGAGTCCAATAGTATATTGACATACATGTTGTGGACATACCAAAGATAAATGGTATGCTATTGAGTAGATTATGGACCAAGTATTTAAGGGGCTCATTTTCCATAGACTTTACTCAACTATGGCTACCATGGAAAGACCTGCATAATCAAATCAAAATATATGCAAAGGTTAGACATGATAATTGAGTATAACACACCAAATAAATTAGTCTTCATTGAAATGGATTTAGGGGTATCCAAGATGAATGATATTATGATGATGTCTCTTGTAACTAAAGAAAACACAAGAGAAGATAGTCCTATTAAAGGGTTGCAAGAATTTAAATCAATCGATCAAACATTTTAGGAATTCTTCCACAAAATATAACCAATCTAAGTAATCTAGGGGAACATGCAGATACTTCAGTCCTTCTACTCCCATGATTGTTACAAATCCATAACCAAAGTCATTCCAAATTTTCTTTCACTACTTTCCAAGATGAAATAGCTAGGGTTAAACTGGTGTAGTCTCAAGAATAGGAAGAAAGGTTGCAAATGGGGAATTTCACCCCAAAGAGTAACATGAACCCTACGAAGATTAACGAGAGTTATGATAAAAAAATATCCAAAGCTAGGAAAAAATCAATTACAAACATAGTCAAGTACACTCCTGGAGTACAAAAGGTAAATAAGTACCCCTTACCTAAGAATGAAGAAGAAAAAGAACTTGAATAGAATATAGTAAATAGTCTTAGCACACCCAGTGAACAAAATATCCCTACTTGGAAGAAGAGTCAAACCTCTAAAATATAGAAAAGAAAATGATGTGAAGATTCAAATTTGATGGTTCTAAATGAAAATAAGGGAATGGTGTTGGGATTGAATTGGTTAATCCTCAAGGAAAATCCTTCCTTGGAGCTTTTAGATTATAATTTAATTACATAAATACTATAACTGAATATGTGGTATTGATTAGAGGGTTACTATTGGCACACTAGAAGAAGGTAAAGTACTTGTTTGTAGAAAGATACTCTAAACTGATAATAAGAAAAATCAAGAGAAAATATTATTGTCATGATAAGTGGTTGGAAACCTATAAAAATCAGGTATGGGATTTGATTGAAGATTTTGACACTTTCAACATTTGATCAATCCATAAAAGGAAGAATCATATTTTGAACTCCCTTGCTATCTCTACTAGCTCTCTACAACTAATGAGAAGATCTTGTTTGAAGTGATTTTTTATGGAGATGCTTGCATCAAACTCAATTCTAAATAATATCATGAACTTTTAGGTATTTGAGGATGATCAAAAAATTATCGAGTTCATTACTAAGATAGGGATTTTTGTTGCATAGATCATAGATGAATGCAATAGAGACCCATTCAAAATGGTAAATGAAGGTATCATAAATCTAAAAACCAAGAATATTCCTAAGGGCCTAGTCTCATTAGACAGAATGTAGTGTAGAAAAATGTATCCCTTTAAATTTTCACACTTGTTTAGGTCCTCCCTCTTGAAATTTAGCTTATTCATGCCTTAATTGGTCCTATTTTGCATCCACAAGCCTAGTAAATTGCATTTTTCGAAGGAGTATCCTGAAATTTAATAAATGAAACTTCATAATTTAACATTTTGGTTGTGTTGCATATTTAGGGATTTTGGAATCATACACCTAATGGGGCATATGGGTCCTCCCTTGGTCTTGGCCCCAAAATTCAAAAGCCATATTAAGTGACACTTTTCAAGATGTGTGTCCCAGGTTTTAGGGCTTGTGACTCATATGCCCAAGCTGGCATAGAGTCCCCCTTGAGCCTAGGACCTATTTTAAATCAATTTCTTGACAAGATTTTATTTTCCTTAGTTTCAATTTTTGAATGTCAAACTGTAGGTGTTGTAATTTTGAGAAATTAAGCACAAAGAAGTATAAATACAAGGTTATTTCACATAATTTTTCTTGGAAAGTTTTCAAGTCATCTAAGAATTTCAAGAGATAATTCCTAAGGAAATTTTATGAGATCAAGAGCATTCAAGAAAAAATCATCAAGCATTTGGAGCAAAATTCAAGATTTAAACATCATGTCAAAGTCTTCATGCATCATATGTGTTTGTGAGCTAAGATTTGTGATGTAGGTTTCATGATTCAAGCAAGCATTTAAGACAAAGTTTCAAGCATTTAATCAAGAGTTAAGATCCACATTCATGCTAGCTATGTCACACAAGTTTGAAAGCTTCATTTTAAGGGTTTGGTAAGTTGCAACATTTCATTTGTTCATTCATCATTTCTTCCATTCATGTTTCATTTCTCATTAAGGTTTAATTACCAAAATGGGGTTTGACCAAGGAAAATCCCCATTCCCTTACAAAACAACATTTTCCCCTCTCCTTGATGTGTGATTTGTAGATTTAGGTTGAAGATCCATTGAAGACAAAGATTGGAGAAAGTTGCAAAGTTTTCCAGAAGTACTCAACCTCACAAAAAATTACCTACAGATTAGAATTCAGATTTTCAAGGCTTGAAGATTGGATAAGAAGGAAGCTACAAAAGATCACTAGAGGCTACAAAAACAACATTCCCATACTTGTAGGTGCACTAATATGCCCATCTTGGAATATTAGTCCTTGGTAAGGCCTTTCGACAACATTCAACAACGTTGGATTTGTGTTCGAAAGATTCAAAAAGTTTCCAAGAAAACCTATAGCATGACTAATATGCCCAAATTCATGTATTAGTCCTAGTGCAACCCTAAAAAGTATTTTTTAGAGTTTGCAAACCTTGTTTTGTCATCTTTATTTCACTAGGTAATTTTTTGTTTCCATTTTGTGTTTCAGTCTGATTTCACATTCTTAAGTTTCTTGGTTACATAGTGAATTTGCATAAGTATCTTCATTTCCCATTTTGAAGCGTTATTTAATGGTGAACCCCCCCCTCTAATTACACAAGGAACCAAATAGATTTCTCAATTTAGTCGATTTTCCTAAGGGTTGATATTTACTTGGTTGAGAGATCTAGTTTCCTAATGAAATAAGTAGAAGTATAGGGGATTATCACACCTTCATTTTGGTGAACACATACCTTGATTCCCCCTATCCCTTTTTCTTCATTTCATCTTAGAAAAATAAACCTTTAGACCCTTGAATTTTTGATTTGGAGACCATTATATCCCTAGATCTAGGTTGCATTAGCTTTGCATTAGATTTTCATTAGTTGAATTGTATTTTTCATTACTGAAAAGTGCATACAGGTTGCATTTTTGCATGTTTACATCATCTAATTTCATTGAAAATAATTTTTTTTTGCATTAGTATTGCATCATAATTACATTTAAGATCATTCTTCATTCATTTAGGATTAGATTTAGATTCAAATTTCATCTCATATTAGATCATTTTATTCTCTATTTCACATTTACATATAAATCCAATTGCACAAAAATCTGTAATTGCAAATAACACACAATCTAGAGGCTTAGAAATCAATTTAGAATTTTGTGATTCAATATTAAAAACCCTAACTGGGACTCATATGCCGATTTGGTCATCCTAGTCCCTATATAGGTATTTTTGGTAGATTTCTGAGTATTGTTTACTCTCTATTCTTCATTATCTAAACCTTCTAGAAACCCTAATTTGGACTCATACACCCACCTGGGTGTATTAGTACCTTATTAGGTCCAAATTTATATTTTAGAGCATTGAAATCTTATTATTTGTGCTTCTGCTTACTGCCTTTAGGTTACTATTTTAGTTTTCCAAATTACTATCATTGGTAATATTTTCATAATTGGTTTCATTTCAAGTGCATTTGTAAACATAAGAATTGGTATTAAAGCATATCATTTATCTTGTGTTAATTGCATTTATCTTGTATTCATTATCAATCACACCATTTTTATATCACTTTTATTCTAAATCAATCAATTATTAGGTTTCACACATTACATTAATCTTGTATTTCATCATGGATATATGCTTTGGTGAGTTTTGGAGATCCTTGAAATCATTGTTGGATGTGTCAAGTTGTGTTTTTGGAAATGATCCTAATGCAATTGAACCTAACCATGCTTACTCAAATCGTAATGCATGTCCTCCTCGTGAAGTTGAAATCATTAGAGAAGATGATGACAACATGAACAACTTTATAAACAATTGCCTTGACAATGTTGAGACTAATGCATCATTTTATCCTTCCATGAAACAAACAACACAACTTGAGATGTTTGGTCTTTTACATCCTAAAATTGAGTCACAAATTAAGCCTAAGCTTCCTACAATAGGTGAACTTAGCTCCTCTAACCAAGAAAACATTCAACCATCCTATATTAACAAAGTGACCAACACATCAATCAACCTAGAAGAGACATATGGAAAAGGCTTCACAATCTTAAGTAAACAAGGATGTGACACAACAAGTGAACATGAAATTCATAAACTCTTAGAACAAATACCAACTAAAGATACCATAGGAGTAGGGTACCAAGATCCTTCTCTTGACATTATTTTCCTCCTTCCTAAAGAACAACCAATTCTTTAAAAGGATGATATGATCATGTTAGGTCCTCCTCCTCAACATCTACCTCAACAAGTTGGTGAGTCTAGCAAGAAAAAAAATCCTTACAAACTTAAGAAACTCAAATTTCCATATCCCATGTCTGAAACTAAAAGAACCTTACATATAATTCTAAGTCAAGGACTCATAACATTACCACCCATTAGAGAAAATTCAAATCCAAATCCTAAGAACACAAAAATGTCTCATTGTCAATGTCATAAAATCCTTGGAAATTGTACTGATGAGTTTTGTGATTTAAAATGAGTATTTAAAACATTTGATATCATAGAAATAATCCCTTAAAAGCATGCCCTTCTACTCCTTGTTGAAAATGGAGGTAATTATGTAGCTTAATACTTTGTAAAATGATGAGATTGTAGATCTAATTAATTGTTCTTTGTTACAATTTATTTGTATATGATTATTTGTTTAGACTAATCTTACCAATTGTAGAAGTAGAGAAAATATTGTAGAAGAATAAGACCAGAAGATAGAATTGACACAACATATACCGTGGAGAAAACCTTTCGGGAAAAAACTCCACCACCAAAATTAAGAGTGCTTGTATTATTTAACCTTAGAACAAGATTAAATAATTATTTATCAATCCTTGCTTGAGATGCTTCTTTATTCTTCAAAAATTATTCTTCACAACCTACAATAAAATCTCATGTGTCCAAGCATGAATCCACACATCTTGTGTGATGCTTAAAAAAAGTACTCTCTTAAAGATCTCTTCAACTTGCTGCAATAAATAGAAAATTGTGAACATTGTAAACTCCAAAGAGTTGAAAATTACAAGAGAATAAAGCTCCTCACAAATATATACGCCATTCTTGTGCAAGTAGAGTTCTTCCATGAAAAATAATGTGAAACCAAGTCCTTCATCAATTTGGGCATCCCAAACTAAAGTCTTAACTCAACATTGATTATGAAGATATCTTCCAAGCTTCTCCTCAAATTTGGCGTCCAAGAATGGGCCCCACTTAACTGAGCCTTGTAAATATCTTTTCATGCAAAGGTGTTAACTCCAAGATCTCAACTTGGGCACCCAAGGTGGGTCCAAGTTAATCTCCATTAACTGAAACATATCTCTCCATAAATTCATGCAAACATGATGCATGATTCATCATCCCCACTTAATTGAATGTAGCCCTGTTATCTATCATGTAACTTGAGTCATTAGTCATGCATTCCAATTCAACTGAAGTCAACTAACATTCAACTGAAACTAACTACATGCAATTAAAGAGAACTAAACCATAACTAAACTAAATTGAACTGATACTGAATTGAACTGATATTGAATTGAAATAAACTGAACTAAACTAAACTCCACTCATGTAAATATCAATTCCTAACTTCTAGGATCTTTACATGCATTACTGAAGTGTTATCTTTCTCCAAAATGTTAACTAAACTCAAGGTCATGGGTTCCACCTTCCATGTGGGCGCCCCCATGTACTCCTATTTTGTAGGAGCTCTTCTTGGGTGTCCCCACATGTTCTTATCATTTAGAATTAATTAAAAATGTCAAATTACATGTTCATTTCATTTGAATTTAATCTCTTTCTAATCCTAGTGTTGGGGAACACTTTCCAAGGACTTAGGAGATACATGAAATACGTTTAGGATTGCAATTAAATGGCATCCTATTCCCAACATTCTCCCACTTGAAATTATACATTGAAATTATTCTAAACAAGGAATCATTCTTATAAATAAGTACAGGACTCAAGGACAATGGCCTTCCTGCACCAAGATCCGATACCTTTCCAAACCTTTGTAATCTATCACTGAAACCTGCACCAATTTATTCATGAACACAAGCATGAAATTCAAATGATAATAGAAGAATTTGAGTGACTGCCACACTCATACCAAATTGGAATAACAACCGCAGCAAGTTGATAGCTCATCCAAAACTATCATAAGTATAACTTCATGCTATTAACATAGCAATCGAAATCTGAAAACAAGTCCCTGTATATCCACCATCATGTAAAATAAGACTCCAAGGTAACAACACACATAGATATGTGATAAAAAACATATGAAGTAACTCACTATAGTAAAGTGTAACTAGTCCAAGAGAGGTTCCGCTCTCATACAAAACAAATATACCTTGTTGTGAAGTTTTCGCACACATGCCCCGCTGAAGGTAGGGACCCTCTTTTTGATTTGGTTTTGGTTTTTTGGCCCTTTCTTTTGTGGTTTTTGTCATACTTTGGCATGTGCTTAAATGTTTATTTTGATTGCCTAAGTGTCTCCCTGAGTTATTTATTGAAAATCCTAAGTTCTGGATGATTTTCGGGTGTTTGCCTGGATTCAAGATTTTCTACCCTAGTTGGATTTTCCCGGATCTTGCTTGAACTCCGGCTGGACTCTTGTTGTTCGAGGATTTTCAGTATTCCTAAATTTCTGTGTGGGCTGGATTTTCCTAGATTCTGCCCTATCATCGATTTCCCAGGTTTTCTAACTGTCCTATCGATTGCATTAATGGCTTCGTGTGTGCTTTGAAGGACGTATTTAACTTGATTTTTGGGATCTTTTGTGCCATTGTGCTTAATATTTTCCATCATTTGAGTTGAGTGCTTTCTTGCGACTGATTGACTTCATTTTTGGGGCCTTTGAAGTTGAATTGTGGATTTAAGTGGCGAGTCCTTGTGCATTCCTGCATCGGTTCTTTGTGGATGCCATTGGGCTTCACCTTTGTTGTTTATGAGAGCAACTCGCATGTCACAATGGTATGGTTTTTATTGCCCTACCTTTGATTGAGAATTATGAATGGCACATTGATGTTATGAGAGCCTATAGGATTCAAATTCCTACGTTTTTTATCGTTTCATGCTAGGGTTCAGTATTGTGTTATTTGTCATCTCCTAGGTGAGTTTTGAGCTCATTTGTCTATCTGCATTTTGATGAATCTTTCTTGAGAGTAGTTAGTAAACCCTAGTAGTGACTTAGTAGTTGAAACAACTAAATTCTGAGCTTCCCTGTGTGCTATTAGCGGATGAATAGGGTTTCAAACCTAGGGAAATGCCATGTCAGGTTATTTCATCTTAAAATTGACCTAGAATGTAAAGAAAATCTATGAAAGGTCCATCCCTGACTTGTCCTGAGTTAAACATGTTGAAATTCATGATTGATTTGGTGTTTGGGGTTAGTTGTGATTCGGCATCACAGTCCAGGATTTTTTCATCCCTTCGGGATAATCTGTCCCTTCTAAATTTTCTTCGCTGAGACCCTTCAAAGTCAGGGAGATATCATATCGATCACCCTATATTTCACCGAGACCTCACCTTGAAAGAAAGTCTCTCATCGACGTGCATTTTCATATACACTGTCGGCAAGACAAGCCCTGGTTGGCAAGAGGTTATATTGATATTCTTCACTTTTGCTGAGACATCCATCCTTTGGTGAGACCTTTTGGCGAGCTCACAAATCTTGTCGAGACCTTTGCTTTCAGCGAGACTATTGGTGATCGCCAAGACTTCCTTTCTTGGCAAGTTCAGATCTTCTGTCGGGGAGACCACATGTTGTTGGCAAGAGGTTATGCCGACGAGATTTCCATGTCAGTGAAACATTACGCGATTGGCAAGACCCCTGGCCAAATTCAAAACCTATCGCCCATCGACAAGACACCGTGACTTCGCTGAGACCTCATATCGAAAAACTTTAGTTTGGCTAAAGTATTTGCTTGAACCCAAAAGTTGGTGAGACAAGAAGGATTTGCCAAGACCTTACCCCAACCACTCTTTGGTCATATTGATATATTTACTCACCACTGGTTGGCAAGACATGTCCCACTCGGTGTGACCTCTTTCCGAATGAAATTTGTTTGGCCAAAGTAAAATCTGTTGCACCGGTTGGTTCAGAATTTTTTCTTATCCACATATTTCAGTCAGGTCCGGATTTCTCTGAAATCTAGCATCTCTGATTTGCCGAAGTCTACAATCTGGCTAGTTCTTCGCGGCGTCCCTCATAGATTTTCCCAAAATCTGATGAAATGTAAAGGAATGTGGAATAATTGGATTTGTTTATGATTTGTGACACATTTAATGATTATTTCATGTCATATTTGGATCTCCCATATAATTTATTAATTGATCATGATCAGGTTGAATGGTTAAGTATGTGTTTCTTGGTTATTCTGTTGGAATCCGATTGGTCTAGAATTTCTGAAAATTCCTCTTTGGCTTAGATTCCACGGATGGTCTCGAAACCTAAAACTTGTTGTGGTCATCCCATATGAGATTTAATAACACTCTAGCTATGCGAAATGCAGTCTAACAGTGTTTTGATGGATTAACATTCTCTTTCTTGTGGTTTTTATTATGTTTCCATGTTGAGTGTAGGCTGAATCTAGCAAGGCAATGGCTGGGTCCTCAATGTATGATGCAAAAAGGATTAAAATGGACATTAAGAGCAAGGTCCCCAAGAGAAAAATCACTTAAGTTTGGTTGGAGGTCACTAATACAAATTTCAGACCATGGGATTATGAAGAGTTTAAAGAAAGAATGGTGGCTAAGGATTCTCCTTTGGTGGCTAGAAGGATGATGGAATCGGGCTTGTCCCATGTAGCTAGTTTCCCTTCTATGGTGCAGTGTTATGAGCTAGTCCTAGAGTGTGCAAGGCACTATGACAGTGACACACAGAGGATTATTGGTCCTCAAGGGAGAGTTGTTGCAAATCTCAACCCAGTCTCCATTTCCCAAACATTTGATATGCCAGACATGTCTCATGTGGTGGGATTCACAATTGAGGCAACTCAAGAGTTCTACGATGAGTAGACTATGAAATCACAACAACTTATCAATTCTTGGTTGGAGAAGCCCAAGTATCACTATTCCAAATTTCCCAAGCAACTGTTCTAGGAAAAATTCAAGGAGTACTATGATGCCATCACATTTCTTAGTAGGGTGGTTGGATTGAAGAGTGCTGGAACATTCGAGAATTGGATGTGCCATGCGATTGTAAGGATGGAACAAGAGAAGATTAACTACCATTGGGAAGGATTCATTAGCCAAGTAATTCACAAGCAGTTGTCCAATGTGTTGCAAACAAAGACCTTCACAATGACCTCATATTTGGTCTATGCACTTGCTAGATTCCATCCCTACAAGGGATTGAGCATAAGGGGCACCTTTGGATAGGATATTATCTATGAGGTTTACCCTCAATTATATTTAGGGAGCTCAAACTATAGGAGAGTGAATGATGCATTCACCATGCACATCACTAGATCGCTCCAAGGTGCGGAGCATGTTAGGATTTCAGACCAAGCTAAAGAACTCATCAAGAAATATGGGGCATGGTTTATTCCCAAATTTCTCCTATATCCGGATTGATGGCTGTCAGTGAGCTCCATACAGACTTCCAAGGTATCCTACTGATCACATTATATTGTTGGAAGTAACTAGGCAAATTTGTGACTTCGATGCCATTATCAAGAGAGATATGATATTATATTCTATCTGAGTTGTTGTGTAGAAAACACCATCAACATACCTTTTGGAACTCCCACTGCATAGGTAATGTCAAATCTGAAAACAAGATCACAACATTAACAAGTCCTCCTATAACACTTCACATAGAGGATGTGGCTAACTCCTCTATCATAGTGTCAAAGAAGCATACAATGATATGCAAAATACCTCTCTCATAACATAAGAACCTTCAAGAAGAAGACTATTCTCACAAGGAGAGAACCTTCAAATCAAACCATGTTCTTATACCACACTAACATGTGCCAAAATGTGTAAAGTAAGATCTCCTTCAACACTCCCAAACTAAAATGATATCAACATCTAACCATTCAAATTATAAAGAAACATGGCAGAACTTAGATGTAAACCTCTCATAGAAAATAAATCAAACTTATCCAAACATTCCCACAACAAAAGGGAATAAGGCCAAAGCCACTAACTATCTCTCACACCTCTCCTACCCAAATCCTCATAACTAACTCAAGTTTAAGATTGTAAGGAGAACAATGGAAATACATAAAATCATGCATCTACTTCTCAACAATGCATAAGAGAAGTCAAGATACATCTTATTAATGCATCTAATAATCAGGTGGACAACACCTCTTAGATCAGTTTACCTGCCAAGTAGACCAAGAGTGGGATAAAATATTGTCTTGTGCATACAATAGACAACCTTCTCATTAGGTCTATGATGGACTCATATCCATTTCTAGGTGTAGGATTCTCAGTCTTTGTTGTTGAAAAATATTTTCTTACAAGTAACCATTCCAACATATATCTCTTAACATAAGAAATACCCAACCTATCCCAAGTCTCTCTAGTGTCCATGAGCACCCACTAATCAATCCATGCCAACTTCAAACACAACCTGCATAATCATGAAGCTCCAAGCAAATGATTAATACTCAAAACTAAAAAATAACTACATCCTTTCCAAAGGAAGAACAATAACACCTTTACCAAAGACTCTAATGGTCCTCCATGAAACAAGATGTTAAAACCTCTTCAAATCACATGAAGATAACCATATCCTACCAAATCTCCCACTAAATTGTGATATCAAGCTATACATGGCAACAAGATAAATATCAAACCATCACTATCAAAAGCTCCCACTGAAACATGTAACCAAGCTATCCATGACATTGTGATAACCATCTCCTAAATGAAGATCATCCATACATGCAAAAACATGGGATAAAAAACCATGGACCAATTCTACTAGCACTAAACCATGTGTTAAAGACCATTAAAGGTTAATCCACTAATTCTAACTCAAGAACTAGTTTAACCCAACTTACCTCCCCTTACCACCTGGGAAAACTCCTCTCTTACCAAGCCTTTCCTTTTAAGGATTGATCAAGACATACTAGGTCTTACAACCATTAACCCAAATAGATTGTAACATAATTCTTTTAAAAATCTGCAATAACAAAATAATAAAAGCTCCCACTACAACCAAAAAACCTTCAAAATTTTAAGAGAAAGGTGCCCCAAAATCTACCCAACTATTAGCTCTGATAGAAAATGTTGAAAATGGAGGTAATTATGTAGCTTAATACTTTGTAAAAATATGAGATTGTAGATCTAATTAAGTGTTCTTTGTTACAATTTTTTTGTATTTGATTATCTATTTAGATTCATTTTACCAATTGTAGAAGTAGATAGAAGATTGTACAAGAATGAGACTAGAAGATAGAAGTGACAACATATACCGGGGAGAAACCCTTTTAGGAAAAACCTCCACCACCAAAATCAATAGTGCTTGTATTATTTAACCTTAGAACAAGATTACAATAATTATTTATCAATACTTTCTTGAGATCCTTCAAAAATTCTTCTTCACAACCTGCAATAAACTCTCATGTGTCCAAGCATGAATCCAAACATCTTGTGCCATGCGTCACTAAAGTACTCTCTTAGAACTCTCTTCAACTTACTGCAATAAATAGACAATTGTGAACATTGTAAACTCCAAAGGGTTGAAAATTACAAGAGGATAAAGCTCCTCACAAATATCTATGCCATTCTTGTGCAAGTAGAGTTCTTCCATTAAAAATAATGTGAAACCAAGTGCTTCATCAATTTGGGCATCCCAAACTAAAGTCTTAACTCAATGTTGATTACAAAGATATCTTCCAAGATTCTCCTCAAAGTTGGTGCCCAATAATGGACCCCACTTAACTGAGCCTTGTAAATATATTCTCATGCAAAGGTGTTAACTCCAAGATCTCAACTTGGGCACCCAAGGTGGGTCCAAGTCAATCTCTGCTAATTGAAACATATCTCTCCATCAATTCATGCAAACATGATGCATGATTGATCATCCCCACTTAATTGAATATAGCCCTATTATCTATCATGAAAATCAAGTCATTAGTCATGCATTCCAAGTCAACTAAAGTCAACTAGCATTCAACTGAAACTAACTACACGCAACTAAAGATAACTAAACCACAATTGAACTGAACTAAACTAAACTAAACTCCACTAATGTAAATATTAATTCCTAACTTCTATAATCTTTACATGCATTACTGAAGTGTTATCTTTCTCCAAACAGTTAACTGAATTCAAGGTGGGTTCCACCTTCCATGTGGGTGACCCCATGTGCTCCTATTTTATAGGATCTCTTCTTGGGCATCCCCACATGTTCCTATCATTTAGAATTAATTAAAAATGTCAATTTACATGTTCATTTCATTTGAATTTAATATCTTTCTAATCCTAGTGTTGGGGAACACTTTCCAAGGACTTAGGAGATACATGAAATATGTTTAGGATTGCAATTAAATGGCATCCTATTCCCAACACTTGCCATGTAATAGTTGTAGGATTTAGCATTCTCACTATTGCATGTTTCACATTTATTGCAAATTGTTTCCTTCACAAGGAGCTCATTTCCATCAACTAACTTGGATAATTCTTATCTTGCACCTAGTGGGGGAAAGAATTAGATAGCCTTGTCCTAGTACCGCACTTGATAATGTCCCTTTGGGTAGTTGTTCACCTTCCATATATGATGAACAAGATTGGGATGCAAACGACCTGCTATAGATTGACTCGCATGTGCCTTACTAGTCTAGTTACTTTGTTTCTTTGCATGTTCTTTGTGTGATTGCATGTGCGTAATGTGAAACCTCATACTATTTTGTTTGATGTATCTCTTCATCTTTGTGACACCTCTATATGTATCTACATTATTCTCTATGTCATATTTTATCTTTTTCATTTTTCTTGTGTTTTCCTTTTGGGGATGATGCAAGGCATTGAGACATTTAGGTCTCTTTTATGTTGTCCCAAAAAAATTTCTTTTTTTTTTCTTCCCATTCCATGAGTTATTTAGGGGATGATTACACCTCTTTGCTCTATAAAAAACATTGTAGCAAAGACATATGCTGACCCTGAACCATGAATCCCTTATTTGTTATTTTTGGATTTCATTGTGGGGAAACCCCTTTTCATGACGTAACTTATGGGAAACATATGTGTGACATAAGGCTTTCCAAATAAGCTCTCATGTCTTATTAGCATTTATCATTTGCTACTTTAAAATAATTTCTCACAACATGGTGTTTAGCAATTCATTTAAAGTGGGGGAATACATTGGCATTCTTCTTTTTCATTTCAATTACAAATCATATTTCATTGTGTGGTTTTCTTACTCCATGCGATGCATATTTCTCTTCATAGTGACATTGGGAGTGATGTCCAACAACGTGATCTCTCTTAGCATATTATATTCCTCTTAGTGGCAATGCCAAGCAGAGCGCATTCCCTAAGTTGTGAATCTTCTATTCTTTGATTGGTCCTCGCTTGGAGACATTAGGCATAATGTTCCTGAAGTTGAGACCTTACATGAACTAATAAAAAGCCCTTTGAATGTATCTATAATGTCACATAATTACACCTA